>RPOG01002373.1:80177-96069 GCA_008086565.1 Thalassoma bifasciatum
ATACTCCACTATACTCTACTATACTCCGCTATACTCCACAATACTCCACAATACTCCACTATACTCCACAATACTCCACATGCTCCACTATACTCCGCTATACTCAACTATACTCAGCTATACTCCACAATACTCCACAATACTCTACTATACTCCACAATACTCCACTATACTCCGCTATACTCAACAATACTCTGCTTTACTCCACAATACTCCACTATACTCCGCTATACTCCACAATACTCCGATATACCCTTCTATACTCCACAATACTCTACTATACTCCACAATACTCCACTATACTCCGCTATACTCTAGTATACTCTACTATACTCCACAATACTCCACTATACTCCGCTATACTCTACTATACTCCACAATACTCCACTATTCTCTGCAATACTCCACAGTACCCTGCTATACTGCACAATACTCCACTTTACTCCACAATACTCCACAAAACTCTACTATACACCACTATACTCCACTATACTCTTCTATACTCCGCTATACTCCACAATACTCCACAATACTCCACTATACTCCACATGCTCCACTTTACTCCGCTATACTCAACTATACTCAGCTATACTCCACAATACTCCACAATACTCTACTATACTCCACAATACTCCACTATACTCCGCTATACTCAACAATACTCTGCTTTACTCCACAATACTCCACTATACTCTGCTATACTCCACAATACTCCGATATACTCTACTGTACTCCACAATACTCCACTATACTCCGCTATACTCAACAATACTCCGATATACTCTACTATACTCCACAATACTCTACTTTACTCCACAATACTCCACTATACTCCGCTATACTCTACTATACTCCGCTATACTCCATACTACTCCACAATACTCTTCTATACTCCACAATACTCCACTATACTCAGCTATACTCCGATATACTCTACTATACTCCACAATACTCCACTATACTCCAAAATACTCCAAAATACTCGGATATACTCTACTATACTCCACAATACTCCACAATACTCTACTATACTCCACAATACTCCACTATACTCCGCTATACTCAACAATACTCCGCTTTACTCCACAATACTCCACAATACTCTGATATACTCCACAGTACTCCGATATACTCTACTATACTCCAAAATACTCCACTATACTCTACTATACTCCACAATACTCCACTATACTCTACTATACTCCACAATACTCTGCTATACTCCACAATACTCCGATATACTCAACTATACTCCACAATACTCCACTATACTCCGCAATACTCCGCTATAATCCACAATACTCCACTTTAGTCCGCAATACTCCACAATACTCTACTATACTCGACCATACTCCACTATACTCCGCAATACTCCAGTTATCTGCTATACTCCACAATTCTCCACAATACACTACTATACTCCAAAATACTCCACTATACTCCGCTATACTCCACAATACTCCACAATACTCCGCTATTCTCTGCAATACTCCACAGTACCCCGCTATACTGCACAATACTCCACTATACTCCACAATACTCCACAAAACTCTACTATACTCCAAAATACTCAACTTTACTCCCCAATACTCCACTATACTCCACAATACTCCGCTATACTCTGCGATACTCCACAATACTCCGCTATACTCTACTATACCCCACAATACTCCACTATTCTCCACAATACTCCACAATACTCCACAAAACTCTACTATACTCCACAATACTCCACTATACTCCGCTATACTCCACAATACTCCGATATACTCTACTGTACTCCACAATACTCCACTATACTCAACTATACTCCGCTATACTCTACTATACTCCACAATACTCTACTATACTCCACAATACTCCACTATACTCCGCTATACTCTAGTATACTCTACTATACTCCACAATACTCCACTATACTCCGCTATACTCTACTATACTCCGCTATACTCCATACTACTCCACAATACTCTTCTATACTCCACAATACTCCACTATACTCAGCTATACTCCGATATACTCTACTATACTCCACTATACTCCACTATACTCCGCTATACTCCAAAATACTCCGATATACTCTACTATACTCCACAATACTCCACAATACTCTACTATGCTCCACAATCCTCCACTATACTCCGCTATACTCAACAATACTCCGCTTTACTCCACAATACTCCACAATACTCTGATATACTCCACAGTACTCCGATATACTCTACTATACTCCAAAATACTCCACTATACTCTACTATACTCCACAATACTCCACTATACTCTACTATACTCCACAATACTCTGCTATACTCCACAATACTCCGATATACTCAACTATACTCCACAATACTCCACTATACTCCGCAATACTCCGCTATAATCCACAATACTCCACTTTACTCCGCAATACTCCACAATACTCTACTATACTCGACAATACTCCACTATACTCCGCAATTCTCCACAGTTATCTGCTATACACCACAATACTCCACAATACACTACTATACTCCAAAATACTCCACTATACTCCGCTATACTCCACAATACTCCAAAATACTCCGCTATTCTCTGCAATACTCCACAGTACCCCGCTATACTGCACAATACTCCACTATACTCCACAATACTCCACAAAACTCTACTATACTCCAAAATACTCAACTTTACTCCCCAATACTCCACTATACTCCACAATACTCTGCTAAACTCTGCGATACTCCACAATACTTCGCTATACTCTACTATACCCCACAATACTCCACTATTCTCCACAATACTCCACAATACTCCACAAAACTCAACTATACTCCAAAATACTCAACTTTACTCCACAATACTCCACTATACTCCACAATACTCTGCTATACTCCACAATACTCCACTATACTCCGCTACACTCAACAATACTCTGCCATACTCCACAATACTCAACAATACTCAACAATACTCAACAATTCTCCGCTAAAGTCTGCAATACTCCTCAATACTCGGCTATACTCCACAATACTCTGCTATACTCAACAATACTCCGATATACTTCACTATACTCCACAATACTCTGCTATTCTCCACAATACTCCGATATACTCCGCTATACTCCACAATACTCCGATATACTCCATTATACTCAACAATACTCCACTATACTCAGCTATACTCCACAATACTCCGCTATACACAACAATACTCTGATATACTCCACAATACTCCACAATACTCCGCTATACTTAACAATACTCCGATATACTTCACTATACTCCACAATACTCCGCTATACTCCACAATACTCCACAATACTCTGTTATACTCCGCTATACTGCACAATACTCCGATATACTCCATTATACTCAACTATACTCCGCTATACTCAACAATACTCCACTTTACTCTACAATACTCCACTATACTGTGCTATACTCCACAATACTCCGCTATACTCCGCTATACTCAAAATTACTCACCAATACTCTGCTATACTCCACAATACTCCACTATACTCCGCAATACCCCACAGTTATCCGCTATACTCCACAATACTCCACAATACTCCGCTATTCTCTGCAATACTCCACAGTACCCCGCTATACTGCACAATACTCCACTATACTCCACAATACTCCACAAAATTCTACTATACTCCAAATTACTTAACTTTACTCCCAAATACTCCACTATACTCCACAATACTCTGCTATACTCTGCGATACTCCACAATACTCCGCTATACTCTACTATACTCCACAATACTCCACTATTCTCCACAATACTCCACAATACTCCACAAAACTCTACTTTACTCCAAAATACTCAACTTTACTCCACAATACTCCACTATACTCCACAAAACTCTACTATACTCCAAAATACTCAACTTTACTCAACAATACTCCACTATACTCAGCTATACTCCACAATACTCCGCTATACACAACAATACTCTGATATACTCCACAATACTCCACAATACTCCGCTATACTCAACAATACTCCGATATACTCCACTATACTCCACAATACTCCGCTATACTCCACAATACTCCACAACACTCCGTTATACTCCGCTATACAGCACAATACTCCGATATACTCCATTATACTCAACTATACTCCGCTATACTCAACAATACTCCACTTTACTCTACAATACTCCACTATACTGTGCTATACTCCACAATACTCCGCTATACTCCGCTATACTCAAAATTACTCACCAATACTCTGCTATACTCCACAATACTCCACTATACTCCGCAATACTCCACAGTTATCCGCTATACTCCACAATACTCCCCAATACACTACTATACTCCAAAATACTCCACTATACTCCGCTATACTCCACAATACTCCACAATACTCCGCTATTCTCTGCAATACTCCACAGTACCCCGCTATACTGCACAATACTCCACTATACTCCACAATACCCCACAAAACTCTACTATACTCCAAAATACTCAACTTTACTCCCCAATACTCCACTTTACTCCACAATACTCTGCTATACTCAGCGATACTCCTCAATACTCCACTATACTCCACAATACTCTGCTATACTCCACAATACTCCACTGTACTCCGCTACACTCAACAATACTCTGCCATACTCCACAATACTCAACAATACTCAACAATACTCAACAATACTCCGCTAAACTCTGCAATACTCCTCAATACTCGGCTATACTTCACAATACTCCGCTATTCTCCACAATACTCCGATATACTCCGCTATACTCCACAATACTCCGATATACTCCATTATACTCAACAATACTCCACTATACTAAGCTATACTCCACAATACTCCGCAATACTCCACAATATTTCATAATACTCCACAAAACTCTACTATACTCCAAAATAATCAACTTTACTCCACAATACTCCACTATACTCCACAATACTCTGCTATACTCCGTGATACTCCACAATACTCCGCTATATTCTACTATACTCCACAATACTCCACTATTCTCTGCAATACTCCACAGTACCCCGCTATACTGCACAATACTCCACTATACTCCACAATACTCCACAAAACTCTACTATACTCCAAAATACTCAACTTTACTCCCCAATACTCCACTATACTCCACAATACTCTGCTATACTCTGCGATACTCCACAATACTCTGCTATACTCTACTATACTTAACAATACTCCACTATTCTCCACAATACTCCACAATACTCCACAAAACTCTACTATACTACAAAATACTCAACTTTACTCCACAATACTCCACTATACTCTACAATACTCTGCTATACTCCACAATACTCCACTATACTTTGCTACACTCAACAATACTCTGCCATACTCCACAATACTCAACAATACTCAACAATACTCAACAATACTCCGCTTAACTCTGCAATACTCCTCAATACTCGGCTATACTCCACAATACTCCGCTATACTCAACAATTCTCCGATATACTCCATTATACTCCACAATACTCTGCTATTCTCCACAATACTCCGATATGCTCCGCTATACTCCACAATACTCCGATATACTCCATTATACTCAACAATACTCCACTATACTCAGCTATACTCCACAATACTCCGCTATACACAACAATACTCTGATATACTCCACAATACTCCACAATACTCCGCTATACTCAACAATACTCCGATATACTTCACTATACTCCACAATACTCCGCTATACTCCACAATACTCCAAAATACTCTGTTATACTCCGCTATACTGCACAATTCTCCGATATACTCCATTATACTCAACTATACTCCGCTATACTCAACAATACTCCACTTTACTCTACAATACTCCACTATACTGTGCTATTCTCTGCAATACTCTACAATACTCCGATATACTCCGCTATACTCCACAATACTCTGCTTTACTCCACAATACTCCACTATATTCCACTATACTCTACTATACTCTACTATACTCACCAATACTCCACTATACTCCACAATACTCCACTTTACTTCACAATACTCCACTATACTCCGCTATACTCCACAATACTCTGCTATACTCAACAATACTCCGATATACTCCACTATTCTTCATAATGCTCCACTATACTCCACAATACTCCACTATACTCCGCTATACTCCACAATACTGCGCTTTACTCCACAATACTCCACTATATTCCACTATACTCTACTATACTCTACTATACTCACCAATACTCCACTATACTCCACAATACTCCACTTTACTTCACAATACTCCACTATACTCCGCTATACTCCACAATACTCTGCTATACTCAACAATACTCCGATATACTCCACTATTCTTCATAATGCTCCACTATACTCCACAATACTCCACTATACTCCGCTATACTCCACGAAAATCCCTTTGTAAGCCCCTTTCTCTTTAAGGCTCCCCATTCCACAAACCCCCTTTTTTCTGATTGGCTAGCCTTCTGGTGGCCAATAGGGGACAAATCTAAGAGCTGACTTAGAAGTGAGAAACTCATCATTTCATTGAGTCTTGTGAAGTTCTCAACCCAAAATGTAACAAGTTGTAACAACATTTTGGGTTTTATTACATTTTTATATAGCATTTAAGGCTCAGCGACTTTGTTATGTATTGACCAGCTATTACATCAAACATTACATATAAGCAAGGCCTCTCACAACCCACTTGCTGAGGTCTGCTCTTACCCAGTAGGAGAGCCATTTTGAGCTTCTTCAAAGATCCTGAGGTTTATGGAACAAAAAAAGTCAAGTGGTAGCTCCTCATTACCAGGTGTAGACTTTCATTTCAAATTTAGGGTGATTTTCAGGTTTTCCCATGTAAATTTTTGAAACCTTTCAGTTGGTCTTAAGATTTTGATCAGGGAGTTTACTTTTGTTTCGTCTTTGCACTTGACAGAAAATATGAATGTTCACATAATTCAAACCCTGGATCTGACTTTGGACGGTCCTGTCTCACATTAAGCATTTCAAGGGGACGCACTCATTTAAGAACACAAGTGAATACAATAACAAACTGACCTTTTAAATATATGTGCTATAGTACAGCATAATTTATACAACAGTATGTATTGAACCAATTCTTCTTTACAAAGATGAGTTCACAACATGTATACATTTCAGGAGGTAAATTTGACTGTGTGATGGGACTAAAAATGAGTGAAATTCCAATTAATCTCTGTTGTATGAAGATTCTGAAATAGTTCTTTTAAAGACAACAGCATGTGAAGTGTGCAGTCGTACAATCAATGCAATTTAGGGGATTACATAAATGGCAACTCATTTTCTGAAGCTGGCAAGTCAATTGAAGAGCTGATTTGCTTTAATGTTGGTTCATAATGCTCTTCTGTGTGAATTTCAAAGTTTTCTCACTGTGCTGCCTCACAGTTGGATTTAGTGAAGTGGAACAAAAGCTAATTGACTTGTAGTTGTGTTGTAGCTCTCGGTATGGAGAGGGCTGATTGAGAGAAGCGCTATAGGCCCCCTGTGGCTGCACTCAAACGCACACACACTCACACACACAAATACCAGCAAACACTTTCACAAACAGGCAAAGACAGAGATATAGACAATTACACACAGTTATAACATCATGGGGTTTTAATTGACGTGTGTACATGTATTTGAGAGTGTGTTCATGTGTTTGTGTGTACGTGTGTGATATTTTTTTTTAATCAACAGAGTGCTTGTATGCCAGCACACTTACACCTGCCTCTATGACTAGCCATGCATATACACAGCTGCTCTCGCTTGCAATCCAAACAGAGACTAAAGCTGGGAGACATGCATAAATTCCATGTGCACACAAACATCTGTGGATTTATCCCGACACACTTGTGTTTGTCCCACTTACCAATGACAAAATGGGATAATTAGCCTCAAGTGGATCACACAGCCTTATATCTTCAGACAATAAATGCACAAAAAACTCATACATATTGTCTTTTATTAATTAATAATTCTAATTTATTGTCAACTTGTGGAAATCTGTAATTTAGTATCTTAAGGTTTTTGAGCAGAAATATAAATTTGAAGACATAATTGTCAACACTTCCATCATTTATGACCTTGACCTTTATAGAAGTATTCCCTTGACTGCACTGTACTGTTTTTCAAGTTAAACCACCTTTGAATGTATTCATTTTTTATGTGATTTAGCTTTAAATGTTTATTTACACTGAAATACAACACTATGGTTCATAGCATCTAAAATCTGAAATCTACCAGACACTACAACCAGTGGTTTATTTTTGCACCCACGTTTTGGGGTATTTTATTTTGACATTTGTTGTCATCAGTTCACACACAGTTAAATTACATTCAAATCAAGGGGCTCTCTCAGAGGATCTCAGTCTAAAAACTCTCTGCATTGTCCGGCTGAAGAATTTTTTGACCCTCTTGAGTCGGCTCATCTTCTCCTTCCTTGGCACATCTTCACCAGATGAACCGTAAGAGTCTGACCCCAGTTCTCTCTCAGACGAAGCCTCTTCACTTGGGCTGTCCGCAACAGTTTCAGCTTTCTCGCAAATATTTACATCAACTACTGCCTCAACAAGTTTCTCTTCCGACTCCATCTTTATGATGCAGTTCATTTTCTCGAAAGAGTCGAGAGCATAATCCTTGGAGTCCATTTCCTCCTCCAGGTGAACCATGGAAATAAAAGAGTGCTTCAAAGCCTGTTTCGGGCTGATCCTCGTTGTTGGGTCTGTGTCTAGGAGACACTTGAGGAAGCTCACGAAGGCTCTGCGATCATCGATCTGAGTGCACTCTTTCATCTCTGGCTCTACCATACCCAGCTCGTGAAGAGAGTTCACATGCCTTGGGAAGAGTGAAGGCCTAAAACCAGAATCCAGGTGGTACTCTGTGGGTGTCTTTAGCCACCATTTAGGGTTGTCCAAGTACTGGTACTCTTTGAAGTATTGTTTGGTGAAGACCCCAGCACTAAGGAGGTGATCTGAGGGCTGCCCGACAATTTCCACGATGTTCTTAACAACCTGGTACTCGCAGCTGCTCCCGAACAGGTACCTTGAGGTGTACAGGAATGACAAGACACATCCCAGGGACCAGATGTCTATCGCTTCAGTGAAAGGGAGGCCCAGGAATACCTCCGGAGCTCTGAAGGCGTCAACCTGGAGCATCATGCCACTCGTCACCTCAGAGGTTCTCAGCGACAACCCAAAATCAATGAGCTTGATCCTGAAGGGCTGGTCCTGGTGGTTGACCAGCATGACATTGTCCGGCTTCAGGTCAGCGTGGATAACACCATTGTCTCTCAGGGCGTCGAAGGCTGTCAGGAGCTGCTGGGCAATGGGGCGGACCTCAGGAAGGGAAAGAGGCTCCCACCCTCTGTCAACCATGAGTTGGAAGAGACTCCGGTCCAGCATTTCAAACGCTGTAGGACAAAATAAAACTTGTTATTTTGGAGGAAATAGCTCCAGGAGTAACAACAAGAGAACACACTTTACATGAGAGTTAGATGAAAGAAACAGAGTCAGAAACAGGATCAGCAGAGATTTTAGAAGTTAGGATTTCATGGGTAGTGCTGATTTAGTGTCAAGTATTGAACAGATCAGTAAGACTCAACTTATCTCTGATATCAAAAGGGAATGTTCATAAAAATAAAAATAATAACACAAGACATAATAAAGCCTAAATACCTAGACAGGTGAATCCTCCATACTCAAACATCTCAAAGCACTGCACCAAGTTGGTCTTAACGGGGTCGAGGAGCTGCACAGTGCGAAGCATCTCGATCTCCCTCTTGGCGGCGCTGCTCTTTTTGGCTCTGAGGATCTTCAGGGCTACGTCCTTCCCTGTGGTTAGATCAACCGTTTTGGCGACACTACCGAAGGATCCGCTCCCTATGAATTGTTTAACGAGGTAGAGGTTAGTGCTGCTCTCCAGCACGTTTCCCTCTGGAACCTCGAAGAAGTTAAAAGTATGTGACATGATGTCAACAAAAAGTTTTCCGCAAAAAGTAATCTCTCAAACGTCTCCAACTAACTTGCTCGTAGTGAATTGGTAAAGTGAATGTGAATCAACAAATGGTCAACTCTATACACAATCAGGATTCCAAACACATCACAGACATTTTACTGTGTCATCATCGTTCCATTCCACTCACACGTCTGTTCTGTTTGTCTGCTGCATCTTTCAAACGTCACCAGCTCTCAGGCTATGCTAGCATTCTATTTAAACACAGACTTCAGACACCATTAAGACGCATCTTACTTTAAATTAATTTCCTGTCTTTAATTTGTTTCAAGCACAATGAAAGAAACAAACATTAGAACACACAAGTGGACACACAACATCAGGGGCCGAAAGCTCAGCTAGAAGTGAACAAACACGATGAGCCAGCAGCAGATACAAGACTCCGATTATTTCAGCACTGAGATTTGCATCTCACAGAGCTGCAGGGGATATGAGCAAAATAAAAAAATATATATATAAACAAGGGATAATGCTAGTCAAGTGAGCAGGTGATGGGGATACATGTCTGACAGGGTGAGCACAACTTGGATGACCAAATGTGCTCTCCGGCATGGACATGTCCTCCTTTTTGGTCATAATTTATGTCAGGGGAGTTGATAAAATTCCCCAAAATGTCCAGGTCTTTCACATTTCTGCAAGTTGAATAAAATCTGTTGAAAAGTTCACTTAGTTTTTGTTGTTGTTGTTGTTGTTGTTGTTGAAAATTTAAGTTGAGTAAAACTTTTGTGAAGGGATTAAAATTTTGAGAAAAAAAAGTCAAATTTGAAAACAAAATGTCCACATGTTGATATAAAAGTAAAAATTTGAAATAAATGGCAAATATTGATCTAAAATGTTAAAACGTTAATATGAAAGTCAAAATTTCCACTTGACTTTTTCATCCCAAACTTCTACTTAGCAAAGTCAGTCTTTCAATTTTAATCTTTAACTGGCAATTAAGGTCTCCTACATATTTTAATTAAAGAACATTTTCTGTGGGTTTTTTTTTTTTTTTTGTAATGAGCTCTTCTATAATGCATTGAGGTAAACCATGTTTTCTTGATGAAAGTGCAGTTAACCCATCACTATACCGATCACTTTATGGTAGATATAGATTTGCTCTTGAGTTTTTCAAGGACATCACCTCGTGTTTTTTGCTTCATTAACAACTTTAAGGTGTAGCACCATTATCCCACAGTTGAAAATAGATCTATCGCTTTCTTCAATGAAGCTATTTCTGTTATTTTTTTTGTACTCCAATTTTAAGCCTGGATGTTATCCATGAAGGACATTTCTGCATGCTCAGAAGCTTAAATTTATTTATTTTTACATTACATAACAATGTGAGTAAGTAAAGTGGATAGAGTTGAATACTGAATTGTTTTAATTTGAAGACTTTGAGTATTTTTAACACTATACTAGTGCTTAAAACAACAAAAAATGACATGCCAAATCTTTGACCCAAAACGCTGAAACTTGACTGGTAGATCTCAAAAGGCTGGTAACTTTGAAGGTCAAACAGGGTTTAGCATTCTGCCTTTAAGCAGCACCTTTAGCAGAGCTCCCCATAGTTACTAGTCAGGCAGCTCTGCATGTTGCTGAACTAATGCCAGGACGCCCACTGTCATGGAAAATCACAGTATCAAGTTAACAGAACATGAGACTTTCCTGATATTAGTTTCTGTTGGATAAAATGTATACAATTGCACAGTATGCTTAAAATTTTGTTAATATCAATTTAGAATTATTCTTTTTGAGAGTGGAATGAATAATCAAGTTCATTTTCACCATTTTATAACCTTTAATCAATGATAGGAGAGTCTTTGTGACCAATGTGGTTGGTAACTCACAAGGCTGTAAAATGTTCCAATATTAGCGAAGACTTACGGATAATTTACGTTTGCTGGTCTGACCCTAATCAGATGCAACATCATCTTTGTGAACTAACACACTTAATTCTATCATAGCCAATAGGACCTGTAGAGAATTTGCTCCCTGTCATTCTGCACCATATACCTGATTGAGAATAAAACAGTTTTAATTACATTTGGTATCAGTGCTCAAATGCAGTCAGACAAACACACACACACACACACACACACACACACACACACACACACACACACATTGGCAATGCTCCACATACAAATGCATCAGACCAGGTTTAATTTGACTGAAGGGCCAGAGGGGATAATGTAGAGTTAGGTTATTCAGCACACATCGCCTTTCATGCGCTCAAAATAATGATGGTGATAATCAGAAAGAAAATCCCCACTCTACCATGGGTTATGAAATATTGTGCACGTACAGAGCGTCTGTATATGTGGATAAGATTTGAGGACAGGGAATGAAAACCAGAGGCTCTATTCCCCCAGATGCTCATTTATATACAGAATAGTATTGACTATCACATGTTGAGATCAGGCAAACCTTGTTTCTGTGAGTGTCTTGTAAACATCTAACTGTGTCCTGAGGGCAAAACAAGCTCTGAAGACAGCATCAGCCGACCTGATGACAATTTTAAAACACGGCAGAAGGCTTAGCATCATCCTAAGCATCTGCTGGTTGTTCGGTGCTGTCCATAGGGAGTCAAATGTTCCCACTGCTGTATAAGTAGTTTCCATGAGCAATGATTGCTGTGCAGGTATGCTCCTTACACACCAGGAGAAGCTGCTGTTGTCATCTGCTTATGGCTATGCTGATTCTGCAAAGTGAAAGCTCAGGGGAGAGTGATGTCTCCAAAAACATAATTTAATGAATGCTTTTAGACTGTGTACTGATATACATCCCTACATACAGCATTTTAATATTGTTTATTTACTATTTTCATTTCCCTATAAACCTTTTGCTTGTGACATGAAGATGTATGTCTGGCCTCTCTTGGAAAGTGATGGGACATGCTACTGAATGGATGTCAGTAAATAGTTTTTATCCACAAGTTCCATGCAGTAAAGTCTCAGCCATGACTATTTCCTGTAGTATGATGGAGTGTACAATACAGTTGTGCTCATGAGGTTATACACCCTGGCAGAATTTATGATTTACCGGCCATTTTTTACAGAATTTGAGGGATAGCAGAAAAAAAACTTTTCTACTGCAACATAAAGTTAAGGCTCTGAAGTAGCTATCTCAGTCTCCTCACCTAAATATTGTTGGAGAGGGGGAGATCTGAAACATGCAGCTAACGAAAAACAGAGCACACAGAGGATTTGTTGTTCACATGGTATAGGTCTTTTTCTCTAGGGAGACCAAATATTGCATAGTCCACAGTGAGAGTCCTTGAATCTCATTGACAGAAGCTGAGCTACAGTGCAAGGGTGCCAGAAAGACCACATGCTTCGAGCGGGAGTTGAACCAGGCACCAAAGGATAACTGCTATTACCATCCTCTATCATCCGCCGCTCTACCAAGTGAGCTATCGAAGGGAGTGTACAGTACAAAAAGAGGGAAAACCCTTTGACAAACCTTAAAAAAAGGCAACAAGCAGGTAAAGTAACCGTCACTGTCTATCCGTGATCCTTAGGTCGCTGGTTCAACTCCCGCTCGAAACATGTGCTTGTTCATTTTGAAGGTGTGCTTTGTGACTTTTGAGAAGAATTTTGGCATGTGAGATGAAGTGAGCAAACAACACAGGTACAGTGATTTTCCCTTACCCTGCTTGTTGCCTTTTTGAAGGCTTGTCAAAGGGATCTCCTGCTTTCTGTGCTGTACAGCCTCTTCGATAGCTCACTTGGTAGAGTGGAGGACTGTAGAGGATGGTTCTATCCGTGATCCTTAGGATCGCTGGTTAAACTCCCGCTCGAAACTTGCTTATTCAAGCAGTTCTGTACTGTAACTCAGCTGTTGTCAAAGAGATCCAATGGCCCTATCTATGCAATGTTTTGTTGTTATCTATCTAGAGAAAAAAGACCTCTAAACCAGAGGTAATTTTTCATTTTGAAGGTGTGTTTTGTGACATTTGAGAAGACTTTTGGCATGTGAGATGAAGTGAGCCAACAACATAGGTACAGTGATTTTCCCTTACCCTGCTTATTGCCTTTTTGTAGGCTTGTCAAAAGGATCTCCTGCTTTCTGTGCTGTACAGCCTCTTCGATAGCTCACTTGGTAGAGTGGAGGACTGTAGAGGATGGTTCTATCTGTGATCCTTAGGTCGCTGGTTCAACTCCCGCTTGAAACATGTTTTTGTTCTAGCAGTTCTGTACTGTTGCTCAGCGTTGGTCAATGACATAGAATGCCCCTATTTATGCAATGTTTTGTTGTTGGTCTACCTAAAGAAAAAATAACCTCTAGACCTGAGGTAATTTTTTATTTTGAAGGTGTGTTTTGTGAGATTTGAGAAGAATTTTGGCATGTGAGATGAAGTGAGCAAACAACACAGGTACAGTGATTTTCCCTTACCATGCTTGTTGCCTTTTTGAAGGCTTGTCAAAAGGATCTTCTGCTTTCTGTGATGTACACCCTCTTCCATAGCTCACTTGGTAGAGTGGAGGACTGTAGAGGATGGTTCTATCCATGATCCATAGGTCGCTGTTTCAACTCCCGCTCGATGCATGTCTTTATTCAAGCAGTTCTGTACTGTTGCTCAGCTTTGGAAAATGAGATCAAATGGCCCTATCTATGCAATGTTTTGTTGTAATCCATCTAGAGAAAAAAGACCTCTAAACCAGAGGTAATTTTTCATTTTGAAGGTGTGTTTTGTGACATTTGAGAAGACCTTTGGCATGTGAGATGAAGTGAGCAAACACCACAGGAACAGTGATTTTCCTTACCCTGCTTGTTGCCTTTTTGTAGGCTTGTCAAAAGGATCTCCTGCTTTCTGTGCTGTACAGCCTCTTCCATAGCTCACTTGGTAGAGTGGAGGACTGTAGAGGATGGTTCTATCTGTGATCCTTAGGTCGCTGGTTCAACTCCCGCTTGAAACATGTTTTTGTTCTAGCAGTTCTGTACTATTGCTCAGCGTTGGTCAATGACATAGAATGCCCCTATTTATGCAATGTTTTGTTGTTGGTCTACCTAAAGAAAAAATAACCTCTAGACCTGAGGTAATTTTTTATTTTGAAGGTGTGTTTTGTGAGATTTGAGAAGAATTTTGGCATGTGAGATGAAGTGAGCAAACAAGACAGGTACAGTGATTTTCCCTTACCATGCTTGTTGCCTTTTTGAAGGCTTGTCAAAAGGATCTTCTGCTTTCTGTGATGTACACCCTCTTCCATAGCTCACATGGTAGAGTGGAGGACTGTAGAGGATGGTTCTATCCGTGATCCTCAGGTCGCTGTTTCAACTCCCGCTCGATGCATGTCTTTATTCAAGAAGTTCTGTACTGTTGCTCAGCTTTGGAAAATGAGATCAAATGGGGGATAGATACGTTACAAAACAACATTAGGTAGATATCTTTTTTCTGGAGATCTGGTCTCCATTAAAAAGTAAAACTTCCACACAAAACACTGAAAACTCTTCTAAAACCGTACACTCTACTTCACTCGGTTGTTGTGTCCATGTCACTAAAAGGGAGTGGGACGAACAACCCTTTTTGTAGGCTTGTCAAAAGGATCTTCTGCTTTCTGTGCTTTACAGCCTCTTCGATAGCTCACTTGGTAGAGTGGAGGACTGTAGAGGATGGTTCTATCCGTGATCCTTAGGTCGCTGGTTCAACTCCCGCTCGACACATGTGCTTGTTCAAGCAGTTCTGTACTGTTGCTCAGCTTTGGTCAATGAGATCAAATGGCCCTAGCTATGCAATGTTTTGTTGTTTGTCTATCTAGAGAAAAGAGACCTCTAGACCACAGGTAATTTTTCATTTTGAAGGTGTATTTTGTGACTTTTGAGAAGACTTTTGGCATGTGAGATGAAGTGAGCCAACAACACGGGTACAGTGATTTTCCCTTACCCTGCTTGTTGCCTTTTTGTAGGCTTGTCAAAAGGATCTCCTGCTTT
>RPOG01002374.1:0-96021 GCA_008086565.1 Thalassoma bifasciatum
AAACCTGCTCTGGGACATGAGCTGCTCACTGCTTTAAACCTGCTCTGGGACATGAGCTGCTCACAGCTATGAACCTGCTCTGGGACATGAGCCGCTCACAGCTTTAAACCTGCTCTGGGACATGAGCTGCTCACAGCTTTAAACCTGCTCTGGGACATGAGCTGCTCACTGCTTTAAACCTGCTCTGGGACATGAGCTGCTCACAGCTATGAACCTGCTCTGGGACATGAGCCGCTCACAGCTATGAACCTGCTCTGGGACATGAGCTGCTCACAGCTTTAAACCTGCTCTGGGACATGAGCTGCTCACAGCTTTAAACCTGCTCTGGGACATGAGCTGCTCACTGCTATAAACCTGCTCTGGGACATGAGCTCAGGGACATGAGCTGCTCACTCCTACAAATATCAAGTACTGAACTGTATTCCGCTTTTAATGCTTTGAGTTACGTTTTCACCATGAACATTATAGAAGAAGATGCCTCACTGATTGACGCTGCCTAATGAAGCAGATCAGCGCGGCTGCCATCTTGGGTGNAACCTGCTCTGGGACATGAGCTGCTCACAGCTTTAAACCTGCTCTGGGACATGAGCTGCTCACAGCTTTAAACCTGCTCTGGGACATGAGCTGCTCACAGCTTTAAACCTGCTCTGGGACATGAGCTGCTCACTGCTATAAACCTGCTCTGGGACATGAGCTCAGGGACATGAGCTGCTCACTCCTACAAATATCAAGTACTGAACTGTATTCCGCTTTTAATGCTTTGAGTTACGTTTTCACCATGAACATTATAGAAGAAGATGCCTCACTGATTGACGCTGCCTAATGAAGCAGATCAGCGCGGCTGCCATCTTGGGTGTACCTCCCATGATCCTCCAGTGCATTTATTTCAGCAAGAGGATGATGTGTGCCAACAGCAAAATGTCATAACTCCCAGAATTTTCATTTGATTTTCACACAGGGAGTGGTTATGATACAGGACACAATCACACATTAGAAAGAAGTGTTTTCATCACAAAGTACTTTGTAGTGTTAGTCTTAAACAAAATCAGCCAAACGGTGCATGTATGATAAAATGAATTTACTTTACATTTTATCAAAGAAAAGGTTTGTTTGTTCATTTGAATATATTTCATTCTCTCTTTCCCTGGCTGTTCATTCACTTCAGTTGGATAGTATCTAAAGCTACCACCATAGTAATAGTAGAAAACTGACATGAATGAAGAGGAAAGATTCAGAGTACAAATATCCTGTGCCTGTATGAACCATGGACTAGATAATAACTGCATTCTTGATGTGGTGGAATAGTGTGATGGCATGAAAATGCCTGAAATGAACACAAATCATCAGTCCTCTGTGGCTCATGTGTGTAATGTCCCATCAAACAATTCCACACCATGGGTAGCAGATGTTATTTTCATTCCAAGTATTCATATATGTCAGCAGTGTCCACATGAAAAAAATCAAAGCTAACTTTTGATACTTCACATGTGAACAGAAACCAGGAGGAACAGTCTATCAGTTTGCAACAGAGCGGGGAAACAGAAACAAGTAAACTTTTTTTTTTTTAATGTTATTTATCCCTTTGGATATTACTCTTTCGATGATGTGCTGGGTAGTGTAACTGTAGGCTGCACAAAATACGTAAAAAGTTGCTCACTCTGTGTTGACTCTGGTTTGCTCTGGTGCTAGTCCAGAGCATTGAGACCTGATCAGTGTGGCAGCAACGCTGCATCACACTCCAGCACGTAACCAGGCGTCTACCTCCAGTATGTCTGTGCTCTTTACTATGTACTGGGTTAGGTTTTTGGGTTAGTACGTACTGCATACTGCTTTGAATGTAGTCTGTCTGCAGAGCCACACTCATCTTTCTGACCTTGTAGACTGCACCAGCTGTGAATTCAAAGCTCACTGCACTTCTCCATACTGTCAGTATGAACACACTCCTGCACTCAGAGAGGAGGTATAAGTGCAAAAGTACACGATTTTGGGACACAGCATGAATTTTAGAAACTGGGGTGGCCTCACAGGGACCATGTCTATTTATTAACTTCAAACTTTGACTGATGAGCCACATTTAGGGACACTGTCCATGTCATTTATGGCCCTTTCCCACTGACTCGCCTTGGCCCTACTCTACTCGACTCTACCCGGTTTGTGTTGTTTCCATTAGCGCGGTACTACACGGCAGACGCCAGTTTTTAGTACCTACTCTACCCTGGTTCTAAGAGAGTAAAGCCGATACTAAAACGTGACGTCCACGGACTGCCGGTCACTCATTGGTCAGAGAATGTCGTCACGGAAGCTTAAGACTGTAGAATCACTTACAAGAGGCAAAGGAATAAGTCAGCGACGAGTTTTTAATGACACTTAAACCTGACGGCACAGAACCAGACTGAATGAAGACAAAATACAGCCCTAAAATGCTCCTTCATGATTCCTAACTTAGTTTAAAGTCCTTTTTAAAACAAAAAGAAGTTAACAGCAAAGATAGTTGGCTTTAAAGAGTCTTTTAAATTAAATCAAAGTTTGTCGGTGCAGGAGCGATCTGTCTGCCACGAGAGTCTTTAAGCACCAATCAGTCCATTAATCCACAGGGAACCAAAAAGGAAAAACAGTTCAAAGAAGAATGATTGATCTTGTTTTTTAGAGACGATATGGTCCGGGTTTTTAGTTTTTAATTTCACTAGAGTGACCTAGGTCCCTTCTCAACTACAGTCCTTCGTCGAGCTTCGTTTTCCTCCGCGTGCAGCAGCACGAGGCTGTTGTTTACCTCCGTTGTCATGACGACCGACATTGAGCCGCTGTATTACTTTAATGAAATCTTTTTAAAGCTTTGTTTTTTCCTTTAAAGACCACGGTGGCACATATGTTAGTACAAAATGATGTTTGTGTGGCGTTATAGATGAACATGCACGCACTTCTGCGCAGCACTTTAGTGCAGCTGTGTTATAAGATCCACGCCCACCGTGAGTCTGTAGTCGGGCTAGAGGAAAAGATAACCAAACCCAGTAGAGCCGAGCTGAGTAGAGTAGAGCTGGAATTGTAGAGTGGAAAAGCGCCATTAGTGATGTCACAACAGAACAACCATTTCATTGAAAGAAATAGTGCATTAATCTACATTACAGTTTTTCTCAATTGTTTACACACATTTCTGAAAGCATGCCTCCAACCCTCAGAGCTCTACACACAATTAAAAAACACACACACACACACACACACACAATGGGCAAAACCCCTCAATTCTCCTGCAAAATGAAACTTTATATTCAAAATAACCTCATTTCTTCTCAAAACGATTTTTTTTTTTTTTGCTTTCAAAGACACACACACACACACACACACACACACAAAACCATATGAATAGACATTTATAGGAACCAGTTGAACTCTGCTGTGCTCAGTAAGTAAAAAACTATGATGAATGGAAAACACTTTTTTCTCCATTCATCATGTTGACTAAGGCCTTTTTTTGTTCAGTCTTACATTTTCTACTGACGGTTCATACACAAGTGTGTTGTAAAATATCTCAGTTTCTTGAGTTTAGTTTTAAAATATTTTGTTGTTTTTACACTCAGAACACACAAATGCACGGTACCAAATGTTCTTTATTTTTTACCACAAAAACAATGAAGTCAGTGAACATACCAACCAAGACAATGATGCACAAACAGTGGTTTTACATAAAAAAAACAACCAAGGGATTTACTGGGTACAGTTTTAGGATAAAAAGACAAACAAAAACAATAACTGTTCTCTCTTCTGTTTTGGTCTGCCCACAGAACCTCACCCACATCACAATCAAATTCCCCCTGGTCAAGCAGCAGGGGAAACACACCATGAAAAGCATCGACTGCTGTATCTACACACCTGTCCTCTGAACCTCTGAGAAAGGGTAGAAGTGTTGGTGGGTTTTGGTCATACACCTGTTGCCCTTTTGTGCTAAAGCGCTGATTGCTAATTGTAGAACTGTGTTACAGGTGTTTGCTCATGTGATGAGTCAGTGAGCATAGCTCGGAAAGTAATTTTGGAGTTCTGAATGACAGTGTGCTCCTTGTAAGAACAAGAAATTTCCCTCGTGAAAATTGTTCCAAATGCAGAGAATTATTTGAAATGTTTTGAAAACAGTGTGTTTTAGAACTTTGATTGAAGTGTAAAGCAGAAGTTGTAATTGTAGTTCAGCAGAACTGGTTTAGAGGGTTGGAGCATGGGTTACATGTTGTGGTCAGTGTGTCTCAAGTACCAGTTTTTGTGGGTAAACACTCCAGAGAAACTATATCACTAATAACTAATAGCAAACTCATAAAACCAATAACCAAACTTGCTGTACAAAGACTAAGCTTAGTTTTTATACTAGTTAGGTTGTAGTTAGCCCAGTTAGCATGTAATGAAAAAAAAAATGCACGTCAGACAAAACCAGGTCTCTGGAGGTTGGGGTGAGTTTTTTAAGGTGCAACAAATTAAGTTAAGGACTTTAAACTGCCAAACAGAAACACAATAATCTGATTAAATTAATCTATCTGAAATAAACTGTGAACTCAGGGCTAGAGCTGCGCCTAATGCTAATCTACAGTCAAAGCTGTGACAGGTTGTTTGTAAAGATCCAGTGTCACCTCATGCTGGCCAAACAGGGACAGCTATGACTCTGACCCCTTTTCCACTAGTTCTTCTTTGGGGCAAGTGCTGGTTTTTAGCTGGTTCTAATCCCGTTCTTCCAAAGTACCGGGTTGGTTGTCCATTGGCAGGGAGCCAAGTTGGAGTCAGTTTGTTGCATCACTGTAATAGGTCGGTACAGAGGTAAAGTGAGTGGTCTCTTCAGGAGGGTTGGCAGTTTGATCCCAGCTGCCTCTGTCCACATACTCAGATGTCTTTGAAGAGTACAGTGAACATCCACCTGCTTCAGGTGATGAAAACAGAGTGGAAACTGACAGGCACTGAAAACAGCCTGAAGTGGTCAGAGTCTGGCAGAGATCTAAAAAAAGAACAGGCTGTTTACCTTTACCTGGTTAGTAGCGGGTCATCTCTCTCTTAGGTGTGTCCAGCCCACGGCAGAAAAGAATCCTTGTGTGTGTGACACACGCAGTTATGTAAATTTCAGTGACTCTTGTGTTGGTGATTGTCACATTTCCTCTCTATCCCTCCTCTGCTCTCAAGATCCCCAACACAGAGTGCTGCAGGAGCCTCTTTGTGAACAGAGCAGCCAGTTACGGTGTTAGAGCCCTTTCATAGCACCAGATGACTCCTAACATCACTGCCTTGTATCCAAGGAATCAAGGATACCAATAGGCAATTCTGTAGAAACCAAACCACAGTCAGGTAGATCAACAAACACTTCAGCTAAAACTGCCAGGAAAGGGATTGTTAGGGATGCAAAGAAAAACCCACAAATAACTTCAGCTGAAATTACAGGACTCTGACAAAATGTGCGCTGGATGTTTCAAGATGCACAACAAAGAGAAACTTGAAGAAAAATGGCGACATACCAGTTCTGTGGTCTTCATTCGGTAAAGAAGCGTTTGTCGTGCCTCTGATCGGAGTTTTGAAGACCTTGTTTCAGTAAATCTTTTTATTCTGGTTTTCACTTGAAAGACAGGTGTTGGTATTTGTAACAAGGTAAACCTCTCCTCAGTTGTTTCGGATACTACTTTCCAGGTGGTAAGGATGACACTTTGTGAGAGGTGGATCACTGATGTTTTGGGGATGTGTGAGCTACAAAGGCTCAGGAAACTTGGTCCAAACTGATGAATGAAGGATGAATGCAGCATGTTATCAGAAAATACTGGAGGAAAATTTACACTCATCAGCCCAGAAGCTGCACATGAGACGTACTTGGACGTTCACACATGACAATGATCCAAAACACAAGGACAAGTGGACCTGCCATTGGCTACAGCAGAAGNAGGGATTGTTAGGGATGCAAAGAAAAACCCACAAATAACTTCAGCTGAAATTACAGGACTCTGACAAAATGTGCGCTGGATGTTTCAAGATGCACAACAAAGAGAAACTTGAAGAAAAATGGGCTGTATGGTCAAGACACCAGAAGTAAGCCATTTCTTCGCAAACAGCACGGAGACTAGCCTCAAAACTTCTGGAACAAAGTCATTTAGAAAAATAAGACCAAAAGTGAACTTTCTGTCCACAACCATAAACATTGTTCCATTTGGAGAGGAGTCAACAAAGCCTATGATGAAAGGTCCACCATTCCTACTGTGAAACACGGAGGTGGATCACTGATGTTTTGGGGATGTGTGAGCTACAAAGGCTCAGGAAACTTGGTCCAAACTGATGAATGAAGGATGAATGCAGCAACAATAGTCTTTTATGACCTCCTTAATTTACACTCATCAGCCCAGAAGCTGCACATGAGACGTACTTGGACGTTCACACATGACAATGATCCAAAACACAAGGACAAGTGGACCTGCCATTGGCTACAGCAGAAGAAAGTGAAGGTTCTGGAGTGGCCATCTCAGTCTCCTGACCTCAATATCATTGAGCCACTCTGAGTAGATCTCAAACCTGCAGTTCATGCAAGACAGAGCAAGAATTTACAGGAACTGGAGGCTTTTTACCAAGAAGAATGGTCAGTTTTACCATCTGAGAAAATAAAGACCCTCATCCACAACCAGCACAAAAGACTTCAAGCTGTCATTGATGTTAAAGGGGGAAATACATGCTATAAAGAACTGGGGGAGGGAAACTTTTCATCAGGGTCAGAGAAGTCCAGAAGTTTCTGTTGTCATTATGATTTAAAAAGAGTAAACAGTTGTTTGTTAATAAATGTCTTCACCCAACCTCTAACCATGAGAGAGCAACAGCTTTTTGTGTTATCATTCATATTCTCTGAAAAATGGCAGACAAAATCATAAATTAAGGCAGGGTATGTACATTTCTGAGCACAACAGTAAGTAGGGACCTGTCTGGGACTCTGAGATTCCTCTTGCCTTGATGGCAGCAGTTTTACTGTTGCACTATCACAGAGAAATGAATATCTGTATCTGAACATTAGGTCAGAGCTCCAACAGGAGACAGAAGAGCCAGGAGTCCAACGATCCAGGCGATGATGTGACAAACAAACACAGCTCTGAAATAACACCAATGAAGAAAGACATGTTGATCCCAGGTGAGTTTATTGAGTGGTTGAGCACACAATGAGACACAAACAGAGAAATCATTTCCATCTAAAATAAATTTAAAAGGACAGACCTGGTCCCTCCAGGAGAAGTCCTGCTCAGGGTAGGAAGCTCAAATATCATCATCCTCCACCTCAAACCTTGATGACATGCTGTGGTCATTCAATCACATCACAGCAGCCTCAGCAGCAAAACCCGAAAAAGAGCTCCTGAGTTTCCAGACCTGAGCGAGACATCTCAGGAAGACGGCCTAAATAAGGTCCATGAGACACCAAAGGTCATCTGAGGAAGAGCTGAGACTGACAGGAGCTACATCTTCCTTCAGCCCAGAGAAACCTTCAAACAGCTGCATAGATAGTCTGTGTCAAAGGTCAAATCTCCCACCGGACACCGGCAATGACCTCCGTTATCAACACACTTACTGCAAAAGCACTCTTAACACATCATACAGAGAGGTCAAAGGTCACACACAGTCTGTAACAGTGTGAAACTGTGTGGCACTGAAATGCACAGAAAGTTAGTGGCAGCCAACCAAAGTCCCACCTTAGAAAAGGCAAGCAGCCAATCAGAGTCCACCCCAGGTCTCAGATCATGTGAACCATTTCATGCCAGAGAAGAGAGCGGTGCAGTGTGGGGGATCTGTCTGTGGCGAACCATCAGATCATTTTCAATTTAACTGGACACCTGGAATGTGTCAAGATTTGACTCTTTGTGGCTTCTTGGGAGAGGATGAGCAGTGAGTTTGATCTTTACTGAATAATTGACTATGAAAATGAGAAAATGTGTTTCCATTGATCAAAAAAAGAAAAACAAAGAAAAAAAACAGTCCCAAACACACAGAGCAAGATTTGAGAAGGCAAACCTCAGACTGGAAATGTAAAATGAGGATGGTTGTTCTATGGTGCACATCTGCACTGAATCTGTTTGAGAACAGATAAGTTATTTAAAAGTGGATCACAACCTATCAGCTCATTTGATGGATAAACCATCAGTGTGACTCTGCTCTGCCTGTGCATGAAAACATAAGCCAAGTTCCTCAGGGACCAGCTACACATGATAGAAGGAGCAAACAGTCAGGAGGTGAAGCAGTCTGCTGGCTTATGGAACACTTCTCATCTGTGTGGGACAGGACTCCTCTGTCACCAACATCTCAGGTTGGCTCAGACCTGCCTGGGGCTCAGACCTGCTGGGGGCTCAGTCTGTGACAGAGTCAGGGTCAGGATGGAGTCTGACTGCAGCTTCTCTCAGAGCTGACAAATGTATTAATGGAAATCTTTCCATGTTCTCTCAGACCAGAGGGTAAATAACTAATGATATTTAAACTTCTCAAAGTTAGATATCACAGATCAATGAATTTATTAAAAAAGATTTATGGATTAGAAGTTCAGACTCAGCCAGAGTTTGGTTTGTTAACCCCACAGTCACCTCCTGTCCTTCCCTGTCTTTTTACCAGGTTGATATCCAACCTTGAGAAGTCTTTTTAACTGTAACACATCCCTCCTCAGTGAAGCCCTCTGAGTAAGGCCAGTTCAACCTTAATATCCCTACAAAGGGACTGATTGGTCCAGTCATGCACGTTTCATAAATAATGTGAAACTTGTTGTACGCTTATTTTTACTTGAGTTTTTACACCTGATTGAGAAATGAGGACAAATCGGAAAGTGATCCAGCTCAGAATGTCAATGCACCAAACACAAGGCCCAAAACTGGACTCCCAGGCCGGTCTGCAGTCTTTAAGGGGTCGGTCCAAGTCCAGTAAAGATTGGCTGAACTGTCCAACTCACCACCAGGGACAGACGGACAGAAGGCTAACATGCTAAGCTAAAGATAAGATGAAGTTTGAGTGGATAAAAAGATAAACTTTATTTTGAACACAAATACATGCAGCTCATTGACCTTTGACCTTTGTGATGTCAGTTCTTTATTTATACAGGTTGGTGACAGGAAGTAGCTACTGTTGCTCAATAAGAGAAAAAGTGTGTGTGTATGTGTGTGTGTGAGTGAGAGAGAGAGAGAGAGAGAGATCATGCCTGTCTATAATCAATACCCAGCATCATGATGACACAGTGCTGCTCTGTGGACACCTGTTCTTACCTGTGCTCACCTGGAGCAGAGTGACAGCAGCATGTAGCACCAGAGACCATGGAGTCAAACAGGACTTAGAGCTAACACCTCTGTCAGAGGCAGCTACTGTCAGTTAGCACTGAGCTACATTGTTAGCATTTACTGAACATACTAAAGAGCAAACAAAGAGTTAAATATGTGACTGTTCAGAGGGGGAGGAGTCTGACTGTGTGGCCTTCACAGGGAAGAGCAGAGAAAAGGCTGACACAGCCACAGGTGACCTCACAAAGACTCAGAGCTCACACCGTTTGATGGGGTCAGTTTGCTTTGCTAAAAACTCTACAAGTCTGCTATTAACATCAACTCATCATCATATCCACTGCTCTCAGCCAATCAGAGTAGAGGGTTTCCACGAGGGTTGTTCTGCTGTGAGGAAAAAAGCATAAACAACTCTCTCTGATTTCTGGTAAACACTGAAAACATGTCTGGTAGAGTTAAATATGGTGGATTCACTTTTATATAGATATATATATATATTTTTGAACTTTTATAAAATAAAATCTTATTTCTCTAATGCGACGTCTGTGTTCAGCTAAGACTCTCCTCCTTCTCCTCCTCCTCCTGCTGCTGAACAGCAACCTTCTCTTTACAGAACCTTTGAACAGACCTGGAGAGAAACACAGGAGGTTTGACCTGAGACACCTGAACAGTCTGACTCAGGGCCCCCCCCACCATGAAGGGGTCCAGGCTCAGGTGAAGCTTCAGGGGTCCACATGTTTCCAGGAAGACTAGACCAGAACTCATCCTCTGGACCTGTGAAATGATGCCAGAACCCAGGACTGATCCAGGACTTCTACTGAGAGCACTAGGAGTTAGAGCCAGTTCTACAGTGGGTTAGCTGAGCCCACATCTGTGCCTGTGGGTGTCAGTACAGACATGTTCCTATCCCCTCAGGGCTTCTGGACCATGACGGTGTCTAACCACTTCCTGTAGGACAGGGCGAAGCGTCTCTGCTCAGGGGGGCAGCAACTGTCCAGCACGGCTCTCACAAAGGCGTACTCGGAAGGAAGGGAGGAGGGGGCGGGCAGGTGGACTCCTCTCTTTAGCCGTTTGCTGCCCCGAGGGTCAGGTACAGACGCTCCCTCCACCTCCATGGCTTCGGTGTGATTCTGTCCATTCACACCCTCCTCCCCACGGACTGCGCAGCTCCCAGCTTCTTCCTTCTGAAGCACGGCCTCCCCGTCACCCGGCACAACAGACTCACCACCGCCATTACTGAGCCGCTGATCCCGCCTCCACTGCTGCCACAGGAAGAACACGTGACGCCTGAAAACAGGAAACATATTTGAGCATTCAGCAGAGTTCACCGAGTATGTACAACAAGTTAATGCTAGCTCTGTAAACAAACATCCCCGTGTGTGTGAATCAACTGCATATCAGACTGAAGTAGGGCCCCAGAGCTGCTGGTATAGAAGAATACCAGACTCCTAAAAAACACACACACACACACACACTGCGGAGAATATGACTATACTGTGCTCAGGCATGACTGACTTCTCTACTTTGGCATGCTTTGGAGAGGTGTTCTGCTGCACAGTTCACTTCATAAACCACCACAAACACACTGATGCAACCAAACTTCTTGTAAACAGATGCTTCATGTGTCACTAATTATCTGATTCATATTGGAAAGTGTCAAAGCAATCTAGCTGGGGGGAACAGCTCTCCCCCTCCAGGAGTGTTCAGGGGAAGTAATTAGCTCCCTGCAGGAGGGCAGGTCATCCTCCCCGCCATGCTTAAGCACACTTCTGCCCTAAAGTCTGGCTTGTTTGGCCAGTGTGATGGTGCTAAGGTATTGGGGGGCTGTGTTGGTCCAAAACAACTTATCATGAGTCAAAAAGTGAGTAAAGCTGTGTCAGCGCTCTCCGTGTTCTCTAATCTGCTGACTCTGATGAGGCTGCGTCTTGCAAACAGACGCTTCATGGTGATGTTGGCAGTCGTGCATGTGCCGGCGACCATGCTGTCGTAGTGGCTGTGCTGTCTTGTAGGACGGTGCAGCGGGGGGTGACGGTGCTTGAGTACAGTACTGTTTGAATGGTCAGTGTGACCGCACCCTTAGATCTCTTTTACACACGCAAAAGTTTTGTTGTGTTTCAGCCTCCCCTTTCCTTGGAGACGGTGTATTCGCCGACCAAAAACGCAAACTTTTGAAAACGCAATCCAGAGTGGAACTTTTCCAAAACGCTGTTTTCACCGTCTCCGTGTCAACACTAAGCCGGGTAAATCTTGGATACGTTGATGTCTCGTTCAGCTCTGCACGTGCGCAACAAGTCTCCACTGTGCCAAGCACAAACCAAACAACAACAACAACAACAACAGTGACCGTTTCCTTCTTCTGCTGCTGAATCTACTGACTGACTTCTACCAAAACATTTACTGCACTAGTTCTGCAATAAATGAAGAAGTTTTTAATGTAAACTCCAGATGACCCCTCTTCTTCAGCCTCTATACTGTTGTCATGTATACGGCTTCTACAGTTATATCGCCATCTTCAGGCCTGACATGACACTACAGCGTTTTCAGTCCTTCAGCGTATCCGTGTAGACGCAGAATTTTTTTCATTGGGTTTTTATGTGTATCAGGGTGAAACGCTGTGAAACGTTGTTGTGTAAATGGGGCCTTAGTGTCACTGAGGTGTTGGTGGTTTCCTCTTTAGGTCAAACCAGGGTCCAACAATCCGAGGGCTCTCTCTACACAGGAAGCCTTTTTGTTTGCTGTCATCCCTCATCTGTCTACCACCCACTGACTCACCCTTTTGGGAGGGGACAGAGGAGGTTTCTGTCATGGAGCGCCCTCTGAGCACATATCAGAGGAATATATGACAGGAGTCCGTGCTCATCTGATCTTTACATGCAGCAGGACCTGGTCCTGCCCTGTGTCACACCAAACCTTCATAAAACCCCTTACATGAAATAATTACATATGGAGTCATGTTAAGACACAAGTAGACACCAGGTCTTGTCAGGGGGAAGCCAGTGTGCTAGTGTGTGTGTGTGTGTGTGTGTGCATGTGCATGTGTGTGCTAGTGTGTGCTAGTCTGTGTGTGTGTGTGTGTGTGTGCATGTGTGTGTGTGTGTGTGAGCTAGTGTGTGTGCATATGTGTGTGCTAATGTGTATGTTGTCTCACCTGTGGCTCCACAGAGCCTCATGTCCTGGGAAACACTGGATCAGGTCTGAGATCAGCTCCATCTCCTGGTGAAAGAGCTGCAGGGCAGTGATGATGTTGAGCTGTCTCTCCTCCTCATCCTCACCTCCCTCCCCCCCTGACAGCTCTCCATTAGCATGGCTGTGCGGGCAGAGAGGGGGGCTGCTGGGGGCCGAGCTGGTCCTGTGCTGTGGTGAGCTGGTGTTGGAGGCCGCGGACAGAGAGAGCTCAGACACCAGCTCCTTCAGCAGGAACTGACGATAGTGAAAACCGCTGTGATCCGACACGTGCATGGACACCCAGAGACGCATGGAGGACAGCTCATCATGATACACCTAAAGGTGGGGAGGGGGAGAAACACCTGTCAGTAAAAACATCTCAGAGGAAGAAGAGGAAGGGAAACAAAAAAGCTCACACATCTGTGATAGTTGTAAAGAGGGATTGAACAAGAATCTAGAAACATCTGAGGCACAGTTAGAGTAGAGCTGTTCAGTATCCTCAGTAGACTGTCAGCCCACTTCAAGACAACAAGCAATTTAAGGGCACAGGTATACAATCGTCTCACATATCATGCCCCTCCCATGCAGGCTGTTTACCCCTGGGTGTTGCACATTTATGTAGTGAGGTCCTCAATCAGCTGTGAGCTGTCCTTACATTACACAGCATCAAAAACAGTTCAGAGTTCACTGAAGAGTTTGACTCTTTGTTCCTGACCTTCTGCCCCCCACAGCAGAGCAGAGGGTCTCAAACAGCTGAAGAGAAACCAGAAGTGATGTGCACTGCGTTAGGGCTGGACGATATGTCATTATTGTATTGATATCAAGATAAGATCATTCAGTTTTGCCAAATCAATGATTTTAATGAGATTGTCCCTGCTCGCCCTGCATGAAAGCTTGTCCTTACATGTACAGCTAAGACCAGCCAACCACAAACCTCCTTTAAAGCTTGCTGTTGATTGACAGCTGATGCCAGCCAATGACAAACACCAGAGGGAAAGTGTGAGGGAGGCAGAGACACACTCACACCTGGGCTAATACTCAGCAGAGAAACATCAGGACTTCATGCTTCAGGATTTCTGCCCGGAGAAGCGGGTTGGTTCTAGTAAGATCAGGAAAGCCGTCTTTCAAGCCGTGCTGACTGCTCATTACTTCACTGGAAGGAGACTCGCTACTTATCCCTAAGTTATCAGTAAACTGGCTATAAATAGTCTCCTTTATGGACATCATAACAATGAAAAAAATGCATGTCACTGGTTTAATCTCATTCTGTGGATATTAGGCTAACATGATAACTATTAAAACAAGTTACAGACAAATATTGGGACAACTCCATAACCCAGGAGGTCTAAAAACACAGAGCCTAAAATGGGATTTGGCATCTCTCTCTCTCTGTCTCTCTTTCCCTCTCTCTCTGCACAACAGGTCATCGTTCATTAACATCAGCAACATCCAGCAAAAAAGGGCTTTGCTCATCCTGTGTGAATGTGCCAGACTAAACTTCAGGGGGTGATTAAAGACTTAGCAGAGGTCCATGCCTAATCTTGTGGGGATAGACACAACGGATTCACAACATACCAGAGCAGATCCTATTGTATCCATATCGACATATCTGGCATGAATATCCAGATATGAAATTTCGTCCATATCGTTCAGCCCCACACTGCCTCCATAGTTTTCATGAGTAACGGCCATAAATCTCTGTGATTCAAAGGCCAACACTTCATATGCGTAATTCCATGCTTGTATTTTGTGGTGACTCTTTTGGAAAGATGTACAAAGTCTCATTTGAGCAATATGAATGTATTTCAGTGTTGACAATACGCAGGAACCTTTTTGGAATGTAGTAACGTCCTGTGTTTGTCCTGTGTGCGAGTATGTGTGTCTTATGCGCTGTTTGCAAAATAGCACATAAAGTCTTTCTGCTGTCTCAGAAATGTGTTTCCAGTCTTCTTTGTGCTGTGTGAGCCTGACTTGAGGCTTGTATTGCTGCTAAACTTTATAAACACTGTACAATGCCTTGTTTGTAAAGTACAATATGCGTGATTAGCTGAATATCTTTCTCCTCTTCTTCCAGATTCAGTTTTTCTATCATGAAGAGGAGAAAATATCCTTCAGTGGTTTTAATGCAAAAAGAGGGAGAAGCTGTGAGATAATGCATAACCAGCATAACCAAAAGTGATTTGGTTATGCTGACAAAAACCTCTTTTTTTTACAGAATAAGAGAAAAAATCTTGTAAATGCTGTTGCACATACGTTTGTTGATGCTCAAATGTTCAATTTGTTAAAAATCTGTGGATCTAGGGGGCGCAGATGGCCTAGTGGATATGGCTGCCCACCATGAGGTTTACCCTTGAGCGGGCGGCCCCGGTTCAAATCCGACCTGTGGCCTATTTCCCGCATGTCACTCCCCACTCTCTTCTCCCCTTTCCGATGCTATCCACTGTCCTCCTCTATCCAATAAAGGCACAAAGGCCAAAAAAATAACTTAAAAAAAAAAATTGTGGATCTGTTTGTTCGGAGCGTTTTTGTCTTCACCAAACCTCTAACATCCTTTTCTCTGTTTGTGTTTTTCTTCAGCTTTAAGAGTTTTTCTCTCGCATAACATTCAGTAAATTGGAGGTAACGCCACATATTGAAAGTTCACAGTATTCCAGAAAAAATGGGCCTAAGAACATACACACAGGACATTTTTTGACCATTTTATAGTCAAGAGAAGCAAAGTAGTTCAGGCAGACGTCTTGGGGCTCAGGCCCTAAAGGGTTAAAGTCCACGTTTTGTATGGTCAGTCCATTTTATTTTCCATGACACACATCCGCAGCATTCTGTACAATTTTAATTGTTTCCACACAAACACTCTCACAGGTCACTCTGGCTGCACCATGCTGCTTCAGGGTCCAGCAGTCCAACACTGTTTTGCCTTGGATGAGTGAATGAGTCCATGTTGGTGCTCTCACCTTGATGTTGCCACTGGCCATGTGCTGCAGCACCCAGATGCGGTGGGACCAGGCGTTGTAGTTGCTGGGGTAACGACACGCAGCATCAGAGCACACCTTCATCTCTTGATGAAGAGTCCGAGCTAGGTGATCGCTGAGCTGTTCGCTTTCACCTGCGTCAACTTGTTGGAGATCATTTCTCTGCTGCTGCTTCCTGATTCGAATCCCAGATGAGGACTGACCTAAGAGCTGCTGCAGCACCCAGCGCCTGGAAAAAGACAACGTCATCAACTATTGTTCTACAGGAGCAGTGCCTACCTTTAAAAAGAGAGTACAAATTACTTGGTTTCTACTTTCTTGAAATTGATAAAGCAAAATTTCATCCGACCAGGGATCTGTTTCTTCAAAGTAGGCTTTATTTTTAAAGGTAGAGTCTACAGATAATTTTTCATTAATGTTTATAAACATAACATCTAAACTGGGCTCCTCGTCTGTGGCTCAGTGCCAGTGGCTGTGCAAGCCCATTACCTCTGATCATAGCTAACAGCTGTAGCTATATAAACACACTCACCAGCCCAGGGAGCACCTGCAGCATCACGTTTATACATGGGAGAGACTCAAGAGCCTAACACCTGACTCCCTGAAGGAAAATGAGGTATCCTGCAAATATTAGATCATTCTTTCTCTGTGTTACGGCTGCTATCACGGCCGCTTGGGATAGCTTCTTCTCGCTATCAGCAAAACACAAAGTCAAACGAACTGGGTGTGCTGTGATTGGCTGGTCACCAAGCCCACCCTCCCCCCAGAAATGTCCAGAGTCAACTAAAAGATCAAAAAGCAGGCAGTGGAGGGGGTTATGGAGGGGGATGAGGCAGACAGACATTGACGCACATGCAAAGAGGCCCCTAGATGATGACTGAGCAGGATTATTATGTTGAAATGCTGACACAGCATTTCAACTCGGGGTGTAACAGTTACTGGTGTTACGGTAAACCCCGGTAAAAACGCTGAAGGTAACCATAACCGCCGTCATGTCAAATACTGTGGTTTCTCAACTTGATCAGAGTCTCCTCAGCTAGCTGTGCAGGCGCACTGTGTAGCCTCCACTTTCCGTTTAAACTTTTATTTAAACTTTGAGATAAGAAATTGAATCATGGCGGCAGGTGGAGACGACAGCGCTCAGCACATTTCTCATCCCTCTAACCCCTAATAAAGCGTCTGCTCCGGTGAACGTCAGCGCCGCGTGTCACACTGCACTTCAGCTCCGCTCTTTTCAATCAGAGCGTTCACTCAGCGCGCGCCACTGAGCGTCTGCTCCACCAGACGCTGGCAGCAGCCTGCAACTGTTTCACAGCGAGTCCGTTTTCGCCCGAAAGTACCGCAGAAATGCGTTCTGCAGAGCAGATCACACCAAACAGGAAAAAGCTTCGAAACAAACAAAGCACCCGATCATTTCAAAATAAAACACCATGTTCCTGCTCCCAACTTGAGCAGACACTTGAGCAAACAAAGAGAAAACAGTCTGTTTATGCAGCTGCATCGAAAAAGTCTCAGAGATAAACTGTTCTAAAAACCTTTAACATTGCTTTATGGGCATGATTTTTACATTAAAACGTAAGAAAACTTGTCTTCTTTCACACATTTATTCAACTAATCAGACAGATGGACGGTTTAGGCTCAGGGAGCTTCGGAACGATGTGAACACGGAAAAACTCTCCGCCTGCAGCCGTTATATCAGAGCAGACACAGAAGCTCACTTCTCGCCTTTTGTCATGTTTTTTAACTTGGCCATGTGGCTCGAGTTTTCACAGCACAGACATAAAACACATATCTCTGAAATCCTGAAAGTCTCAGGCTTCTTATGAAACAAAGTATTTTATGCCATCTGCCACGGTTTTTGCTCCGTGAGCTGTTTTCTGGACATTAGCATCATTAGCTCCGTCCCTACTTGCTTCTGTTAGCGATGTCTGCCCCTCATCTGAAGATAGATGCACTCAGCGTAAAGATGCGTTCACTGACCTTACACAAATTAGGAATAATCAGCATCTACATTGAAAGCAGAAACTGATACAAATTACAGGTATTTAATGATACTGCTCTGTTGATATATCTCAGATATATAACAGTTTAGCTTCTTTTCATTGGTTAAAGCAAAATATCATTCACAGTATGTACTTTTTGATTAGCTGTTTTTCACTGCATCTAACAATTTTAATTCTTTAGCATCTCTATTATCAGAGGTGACACACTACTTTTAACAAATTATTCTGCATTTAATTCTTTCTCCTCTTTCACCTGCTTTTAAACATTTACTGCTTATTTACCCAGAGCTTCCAGATTGTTTTTTCTTTTGTAATGAGCAATATTTTGTGATTGTTTTAATGCATTGAACAGTTTGTGTTTTCCAGACTTCTCATTTTCAGCTATGATGCAGTACTTTGAGCACATTTTTCATTTAGCAGTTTCTCATTTCGCTCACACAGCGTCAGCATTTCAACGCATTTTCTTGCTGAAAATGCAAATTTCCTAGTTCCTGTAAAAGTTGAGATTTTATTTTTAGGGAACTCCTACTGACCCTACTAGTGCTGGACGATACTGGAAAAAACTTACATTGCGATTTTTTGGGGGGTTGCAATATATTGCGATATATATTGCGATATTAAAAAAATGATAATTTTCACCAGATGACTTGAATAGCTCTGTTTGGGGAGAATTTGGTTGACTCACAATGACACAATTGTATTCATATATTCATACAATATCAATTTGCAAAAATGGTTTCTGAGAGGTGCTGGGGATGATGACGACTACTAAAAGTAAGGCTATATTAAAGTGCATCTAACCTCCTGTTTGCACAGGACTAGTTTCACCTGAGACCTCTGATAGTTCATAATAAATGTGAAGGAGATGTGTTTTTAATCCCTGTGCAAAGCGACCACAGTTCCTCTGATAATAAGAACCTGATATGAGTAGGTATCTTTTTAATTTCGTGTTGTTATATTCTTTTCTTTATCATTTTCTGTTCAAAAATGCTTCAGACAGCGTTGGACTTCTAAACAAGGGTTTTTTGCAGCTCTTTAGAGTTAAAGGAGACTCGCTACGCGCCCCTATGTCACCGGTAAATAGGCCATAAATAGTCCAGCGGCGATAACCCTGAGACTGCAAAAGAAGCTCAGCTTCCCCTAAAATTAAAAAAAAAAAAAACAGTGGTGAACTATGTACCGCTGTGTGTACATTTCACGGACTACTTGTGCGCAAGAATGCGTTCATCTTTTGCTTAGAATCAGCGACTTATCACGGGAGCAGACACGACTTTATTTTCATTTCTCCCTGCAGCTCCACTGCATCCGGATGCTGAGCGTCTACAGGATTTAATGCGGAAGCACCAAGTGGGTTGTTCCACTGCGCAAACAGGACGGTCATTGGATAAATACTGAGCTTTGTCCCGCCCATCGGAAGCTCAGTTTCTATGGGGGTCTATGGGGCAGTGGGCGGGGCCTGACACTCGGCTTCTTAATGATGATTGGATGATCTGTCTGAGGCGAATCCCTTTTTGATTGACAGCGAAATGAACGAATCAGTGATCTTAAAGAATAAACTTCCACCGGTTCGGAGTCTTTAGATCTGTTGTTCCGCGAAGACTGCTGAGCAGTAGGGAGGGAGATAGAGAGACTTTGCGAAGCATGGAGCAGCTTGCTGCTTTTATGAAGCAAAACAAGTAACAAAACAAACTTTTTACAAATTTGTTAAAAAAATAAAAAATAAAAATATCGCACATCCTGCGATGTGACTATCGCGCATGCGCACATCGCGATGACGATGTTCAAACGATATATTNCTTTGTCCCGCCCATCGGAAGCTCAGTTTCTATGGGGGTCTATGGGGCAGTGGGCGGGGCCTGACACTCGGCTTCTTAATGATGATTGGATGATCTGTCTGAGGCAAATCCCTTTTTGATTGACAGCGAAATGAACGAATCAGTGATCTTAAAGAATAAACTTCCACCGGTTCGGAGTCTTTAGATCTGTTGTTCCGCGAAGACTGCTGAGCAGTAGGGAGGGAGATAGAGAGACTTTGCGAAGCATGGAGCAGCTTGCTGCTTTTATGAAGCAAAACAAGTAACAAAACAAGCTTTTTACAAATTTGTTAAAAAAATAAAAAATAAAAATATCGCACATCCTGCGATGTGACTATCGCGCATGCGCACATCGCGATGACGATGTTCAAACGATATATTGTCCAGGCCTAGACCCTACCTTTAAAGATGCTGTTAGAGAAATGCTGTATTGCTATGCTGTAATCAATGTTATCATTCTGACGCCTGGAACAGACTGCTCATGCAGACAGTAGAGGTCATCTGCTTGACTGTTCACGCGGAAAGGAGATATCAGCTGCTTAACCAATGTGCTTACATGATGTCTATTCAAATATGATTTGACTGTCTCCTGTTGAGATTTTACATGACTAATGACTATACGATCACACCCATATGATGATTCACTGCAAATTAACGAGCTGAACAATAGGGAAGTGGTAGAAGCTGATAGGAGTCAGAGTGCTGGATGCACCTCTGACCAGACTTCCCTTTTGCAAAAGCATAAACTAAGAATCTGTGCCTTGGAGCTTCTTTCGACACCCGCAGCAGCTGATAGCCAGTTGGGTGCTTAAACGCAACAGATGCAAACAAAAACACTGAATTATACATAACAAAGCAATCATAGGGATAAAACATTCATTATCAGCAAAACTACACATAAAACACAACAAAAACTGTTTTTTTTTCTGATCACACCAGGTCCACTTAGGGAATCAGTTCAGGACTAAATCTGCACCCAATTAGTAAGAGGTACGGACCATAAATGTACAAAATTAGACCAACTCCAGGAATCACATCAAGACCGCATCAAGCTCAAATCAAGCCCACAGCCCACCAATCATTTCAGAACTACATTTAGACCCAAACAGGGTCATATAAGGGACGCCATCAGGACCACATGAAGAACCACGTCCTGAATCAGAAAAGGAATCATTACAGAAATACAAGCTCTCATCACAGGGTCTGACCTTAAGGCTCTTGCCCTATCGCAGAGTGCTCCTCCAATCTACTTGCTCCATCTAAGTTCCTAACCTGCCCTGTCTGGTAGGTTTTTCTGTCTGTCATGTATTTTTTCAGTGCAGTTTATAGCTTACATCTATGAAAAGCAATTAAAACAAAAGTATCACTGAATAATGCAAACACACCCACAGCGTAGCACTTCACCAGTATGACAAACTCAGGTTACAACCTTCACTGGTAGAAAGTTGAGTTGGGCAATTCCCAACAACAGACATGGCAACAGACATGCTTGTGCATAACCTTTAACCCATTTGCACTTGCTTGGGGTGGGGGGGGTTGTCCCAGGGTAACTTAACTGTTTCCATTTGACCTTTTTTTCTCACATCCCCTGTTTGTTGGGCCAATCATCTTTCTGTTTATTCAGGACGTGTAGGGAGCCTGAAGATCAATTGCCTGCAAACTGTGGAAAGCGATATACGGCACTTCTTTTTGAAGAAAACTATTTTTTTACCTTTGTGTTAGCCCACTGAAAATCAGAGCCATGTGAAAGCTTAACTGCACCAGGTTATTTTCTGAGCAAATCCAAACTCCAGAATGTCATTTTACGATACAAATGAGGTATTAATAAAAACTCATCAACATACTTTTTTCCAAAACCAATGAACCCAGCTATTCTCAGAGGAATATGAGGTCAGCAAAACAGGGGAGAAGCAGGGTCTGCTACATAGGCACCAATTAAAAAGGTGTTTTTCTTTCATTTTTCCTTTTTGGTGAAAAATAATGGCAGCTATGGTTGGCAGGGAAATTTGTCAAATATAGAGTAAAATTGAAAACAACTTTGCAGGACAACAGGTAAATTTACAGTTTAAAATGTTATCATGTTAATTTCTAGTGGCGCCCTACCTGCTATGGCAGCTTAGTACAGAGCTCCCACATGAGCCTCAAATTTCCCCGAATTCAAGAGCTTAAAGAGCATATAGCAGGTTACATTTTTTTTTGGATAAACACTTAATATGGTCTGAAAGTGTTAGTAAAATAAGACAATCACTGATTTTTTTAAATTATTCTTGACAAAAAGGCACAAATTTAGAGGATGAAGTAGCTATTTTCAGTGCCCCTGTTCAAAAAGCTACTTCATCCTTTGCCGCGTCATTTGACGTCATCCAGGGGACGAGCGTTCTCCTCCTCCGCTCTGATCCAATGTGTTTGAGAGGAGATAGTGAGTGAGAGCGTGTTTCCACAAGTATTTGATTTGATTTGATCGTTCATTGGGATGGTTCAATGATGCATTCTTACGCTGGATGCAAAAATAGTGACTTAGCGGGACATGGAGTCGATCGTTTCCCCAAAAGGAGGAAAGAGTTAGCTTCCATGCTCAGGTTTGTTTCCTGCAGCTGAAGAAACGGGACTTTATCTCTACATCAGTCATAGAAAAAGCGATGGTTTGTGGTGACAGGGAGACTATGTTCCTGGTTTTATAATGGAGTTAAGGATCAGATACTGGACCAGGTGAGATGATGGAGGTGAAGCCGCAGACAGCGACAGGTTCAGCAGCAGCCACAGCCTGGCTCCAGGTGTCAGATATAATCAAGGATTTATCAGAGATTCATCCCGACAGAAACGTCATCTGAGCAATGTCAGTCTTGATTTATTTATTTTACGACCCTGGATTAGTGGATATACGAATTTTAACTGGTAGAAAAAGTGTTTGTTGAATACACGATATCACCGAAGCCGGTGCTGTGTCTCTTTTCTCACACTCACACTCGCGGAAAACTGTAGTTCAGATTTGGCGTTTTTACAAGTTTTACCCTCCAACGGACTAATCTGTGATCGGCACCAAACGCACTACGGACTTTTTAAGTTACTGTTTCTGAGTTCAAACTTTAAATACTCTGATGTGAACAGCATCAGGCTCCATGTCTGTAGCTAACGCCGTCACTCACCAGGACTCACGCTCTTCTCCTCTGGTCCTCCTCACTCCTCAGCTCCCTGCTCTCCTTTACCCATAATTCCTCCTAATCCTGCCCTGTTCCTGCTCTTCATCGTGTCTAAAGGTCCCATCAATTTGATCCTGAGGACCCTCATATGTATAGGAATGCAGATTTTCTCCTTTTCATTAACAGCAGTGTCAGTCTGATCCATGTTCACGTTAACGTTAAACTGAGGAGTTTTCAGTAGTTTCTCCCCTGGATGAAGTAACAGCCCAATGCTGGTTTTTAATGTGGAAGTTAAAAAAAGCAAACTAAAACATCTCCAGCAAACTCTGTGGTTCACTAATTTCAAAAATTCCTTTGGAACATTCTTTTTGGGCATCTTTCCTATGATTTTAGTCAAAGTTGTGTTTAACCTGCAATATGCTCTTTAAAGGACTCAAAAAGCATACACCAAGATCCAAAAATGATTGGGGACAGATTCAAGAAAGGAGGATATGGCTTATGAAATAATGTGGAACCAGAAACGAATACAGAAGTTTCGCTGACATGGCTAACAACACTCTGGACTCAATCCACAAAGTTGTGAGTGAATCTGTGACAGCAGGGACGGCGGTGCCCCAAAACCACCCGATACTGCTCCTCCACGCTCTCTGGTAGTCCCATTCCTCAAATTCACAGAAAAAGAAAAGATTCTTGGAAGAAAGAGCTGTGATTCAAAAACAAGCAAATCTATTTTGACCATGATTACGCTACAGAGGTGCAACTAAAGAGAAGGGAATATATTCCATTTAGAAAAGCACTGAAGGAAAAAAGAGTGGGCCTTCAGACTCCACTCACTAAAACGTGCATCTTCTTGGAGACAGGCAACGTCCCGTACAACAGCGCAAGCAAGCAAGGGGACCCCCGGAGGAGAGGATTTACCATCGGTGAGGTTTCACAAGGCACCAGGAGCACAGCCATCACGGAGGAGACGCTGTGGGGGAGCAACGACACACGGCGCGGCGGAGACGAGAACCGGTTCCAGCAGCAGATTAAAGAGAAGCTGAAGGGATATCGAAGGATGGAATCAGGAGCCGCGGGAGACGATAAGTGAGGGACTTAACACCCCAGCATTGGGTAAATAAGACGGTGGGATATATATTCACTTTTTATACCGTATGGACCTGAAATCATTCCTCCGCTGTGCAGGATCAGGTCAGAAAAACATTTGAAACTGTGTTGCATTTTTTTGTCAATTTTTCCTCTTCCATCCTTATCCAGGGAGATTAGCCACAGCTTTATGGATAATAAACACCAAAGTGAAAGCTGTGTCTTTTGGCCAGGCTTACCTGTGGATCCAGGTCTCTGGGCTCTTGGGGAACTTGGTGAGGGCCAGCTGTCCCAGATACAGGTCTTTCTCTGCATTAAGAACTCCAGACTGGAGCAGCTCCTTTCTACAGAACAAGGAGACGTGAAGGATACACACACAGACTGTATGTTTAACACACACACACACACAAACACACACACACACAAACAGGTATGACAGGTATGAGAGGTGTTGCTGTTACCTGACATTCCAAGCAGTGGTAAAGTCTGGGTTGAGCAGCAGCACGGTGCACGTGATGTCCACTAAGGCTGGGACACAAAGGGCAAAGGTCAGTTGTTAGAACCGTAGCATGGATGAAAACAGAGGCCTGCCTGATGCTGTGTGCCAATCCTCAGCTATGGCACCTCTCAGAGAGCACGCCCACAGTTAGCGCCCTCTTAGCACACAATGAATGGTGAAGCAGGAACCTCAGCAGGAAACTCCAGGCAAAGTGAAGCAGACTTCTGCAGGAATATTTGTTGTTGACAGGTCTGTCCTCAGTCAGCTCTCCTTACCCTCAGTGAGAACAGGAGACTGGATTTGGTCCCTCCTTAGACCACCTCAGTGTTCAAACACATCAGGCCTCATTCACAAACGGTGCGTATGCACAAATCCGTCCCTAAATCGTGCGTACAGACATTTTAAGCACAAATCTGTGATTCATCAGTATTTTCTTACTTGAATTTATTCTCCCTCTGTGAACAAAAGAAGAAGCTCCTCAGACCATGTGTACACACAAATGATGAACCATCAGCCTCCTAAAAAAAGACTTTAAACACAGACTCTTTTAACTTTTCATGAAATGTTAAAACTACTTTCATTAAAAGGAAAAAAACCTTTAGAAGAATTCAATAATAAAAACTTTGAATTGACGAAATGTATCAAATAACCATTAAGTTGACACCTTTTCCCCCTCATCATGCTTATACTGAATCATAAATCAGATACTTAGCTTACATTAAAAATATGATAATGTGCATATAAAAATGTCAAAATGTTTATTTGCTTATTTTGTGCTGGGATTAAGACCATTTCTGCGTATTTCAACCAAAAGACAGACAGTATCCAGCAGAGGTGGCACTCACCCTCACGGTCCAACCAGTGTTTGCGTTGGCGGTACAGCAGTAGCTTGTTATGGACATATGGCAGCAGGAACTTTACACACCAGCTCTCCAAGCCCAGCTTGTTCTCCACCAACACAATGGGACTGCGGTTATATCGAGCCTCAGGACACGGGATCACCCCAATCTCATCTCTGGGGAGGATAAACAGATCAGGAGGTTGAGACACTGACCTACCAGGGAATCACAGCAGACATTAACATATTGTAACCTGAGCAGTCTGAGTCCTCTTTTGTGCCACACATGTCAAAAACCGTGTGTTCCAACCGTGAATCTCCTGAACTAGCCGCGCAGGCGCACTGTGTAGTCTACACTTTCCATTCAAACTTTAAGATGAAAAATTGAATCAAGGAGGAGAAAACAGCGCTCAGGACATCTATCATCCCTCTATCATACATATCACACAGAAAGCGTCAGCGTCAGCTTAGCACTCTGCTCTGCACTTAGCCCCCACTCTTTTAATAAGAGCGGTCACACAGCTCACACTGTGGCATCTGTGCCTCAAGCCACCGATGGCATCTCATAGCTGTTTCACTGTCAGTTTATTTTAGCCTGAGCGTGCTGCAGAATCACCTTAACCTCTGCAGAGCAGGTCGTACCAAACAGGAAAAAGACATGACACAAACAGAGGATCCGTACATTTCAAAATAAAGCACCATGCTCTTGCTCTCATCTGGAGCAGACACTTAAACAATCAGAAAACAGTCTGTTCATGCACCTGCATCTAAAAATGCACAAGAACAGCTCAAATGTTTGGATTTGTATGATTTCAAGCAGAACTGCTGGAAATGTTCCTGGTAAATAAGCTGTTTATATGCTGAACCTTTGCTTCTTGAATGTTAAGAATTGGACTTTTGGTAGGGTTTTGGCTATATTTTCAAAATATGATAAACACTGTTATATTGTTTTAAACTGTTTCAGTTTTTTAAGGTCTATCAGTGCTTCCTGAACATATTGAACACATTTTTAAAAATGCGTTGATAATACCGAAAAACTGTGATAATTTTGGTCAGAATAATCGTGAGCTTCAATTTTCAAACCATGACAACCCTATGACTGCCACTGACAACAGACACTTCACAAACAGATGGGTGGCATCGCAGACACTGAACCATATGTACATCACAGTCTATGGTGATACCCATAAAACCCATTAAACCCATAAAGCTGCACTCAGGCTGGGACACTGAACATTTGTGTGTGTTTTGGTCAGGATCTGACATTGTAGAAGAAAGTTATCAAGGATCTTGTGTTTCTGAAAAATGGTCAACTTGGGGCAACGCTAGTGGCCACGCCCATTGAGTTAGGGAAATTCTTTGAACAACTTTTCTTCCTCTGTGTCTTGTATGCACAGGCCTCATTTCAGGCTGATCAGCAAAAAAACCTAGGTCATGTTTGAAAAAGGAGGTACCCTGCTAGCGCAAAAATTTGAACTGATGAAATATCTCCTTAGTGGATATGACCTGTGTGTCTGGGTGTCAGGTTAAATATCTGCCATGTCACCGTGGCTTGATTTGGATTGGTCTGTGACTAGTACGTCCAATCACCAGCTGCTGTATTTGTTGTAAGGCCTCGCCTCTGAAAACACTCACACTCAATATATCAATTTCTTCTGTAGATCTCCACGTTGAAAGTTCCATTTAACCCTTGAATTAACAAAATGACACCAGTGTAATGATTCAAGCAGACCTTTCAGTCAGATTTCTAAAATTTGCTGGGCGATAAATTGATTTTATTGATTGAGTTTTACGTTGCAGACGATTTAAAAAATGAAAAATTAAGTTTTTTTCTCCCCTTGCTACGGCACACCTTTTGTCCGTATGAGCTTCTGTAGCTTCCCCAGCTCCCCCCTCCCCTTCGTGTCTTTTACAGGGAAACGCTCAAACCACAGGGTGCAGATTAAAACAAGCACAGCAATAACATGGCTAGAGCAAACAAGAGTGAAAATTTCATTCAAAAGTAAGGAATAGTATCCTCTGTGGTTTGGGTTGAGTTTGTGGCGACAGATGTGGAACAAGTTACCGCACGCTGCAAAGTTGGTCTTAAGCCCATTGCTACCATAGGTTGCTACAAGCAGCAGCACAACGAACCTGTTCCAGCATCTAAAACAGAGACATCCAACTGAGAGGGAAAGTGTCACTCTAAAAGAGGGGGAGAATAGTGCTATAGCCAAGAAACTCCTGCTGAAAGCAGCTTAGTGTGGGGAATCATTCACCCAAGGCACCACGTACGACAAGACAGGCACGGGAAGGGGGACAGTTGATCGCTTTGCACATCGCTAAAGATGTATGATACCCATATATATCAGTGGTGCTCTAAGACAGCAGGGTACCTCTCCCCTAAAATGTTAAAAAAAAATTAAAAAATGGTGAAGTATGTACCACTGTGTGTACATTTCAGTGACTAAATATGCACCAGAACGCGTTCATCTTTTGTTCAGTATCAACTACGTATGACAGGAAACCAACACGATTTCATTCTCATTCATCCCTGCAGCTCCACAGTGTTTTACACAGACGACAGCTCAGCGTCTCTGGGGGTCATTAGATAAGCACAGAGTGGGTTGTTCCTCTGCGCCAAACTGGACGGTCATTCGATAAATGCTGGGCTTTGTCCCGCCCATTGGACACTCAGCGTCTCTGGGTCTATGGGGCAGTAGGCTGGCTCGGGCGCTCGGTTTCTGCATGATGATTGGATGATCTGTCTGAGGCAGAATCCCCTTTTGATTGACAGCGAAATGAGCGAATCAGCGAGCTTAAAATATAAACATGTACCAGAGCATTTTCTAAGTCTTTCATTTTGTTGTTCTGATCTGATCCCGAGACTTTTTGATACAATGAAACCAAAAAGTGTTTCAAATTACCCTTTTCATTTGTACTTATTGTTTTCTTTAGAAATGAAGAAAAAAAAAATAGGAAAAAACATAAAACAAGGTTTTTTGAGAAAAAAATCTGAGATTTTATTTTTAGGCCATATCGCCCAGCCCTAATACATACATACATACATATATATATATATATATATATATAACGCCCTTCATGAAACCATCTTCACCACCTGGAGCAACATTCCCACGAGCCTTTTGGAAACACTTGTATCAAGCATGAACAAACAAATGTTTGAAGTGATCAACAATAATGGTGGAGCTCCTCATTACTGAGTCAGTTTATGACACTTTCATGTCTGTTTTAGGAGGGCTTTTTTTAGGGTGGGGGGTGGGGTGTGAAGACTGTGGACTTAAACTTTCAATCAGCTGATGAACAGCCTGCTTCAGTTAAAGTGTTATTTTCAATAAATTGCCTGCTCAAAACTTTTGGTCTCTTGCTCTCATTTCTTCTTTTTGCACTTTGAAGCTGTACTTAGAACCTTCCTGAGATCCAACAGTGCAAAATTAATTTATTTCAATGTTTCACTGGTCTTGAGATTTTGATCAGGAGTGTATGGATAACAGACTTTTTCAAGACAACTTAGAAAGTCCTTACAGTCCCTTTAAACTGTGCATTTTCACCCAGAATTGTTGTGTTAGTTATGTTGTTTGCTGTGTATATAAGCTCAGTGTATTTTTGTTCACTGTTGTTTGCGCTTAGTGTCAGTTATTTGCTGTGCATTGGTGCTTAGTGTTGTTTTGTAAGTTATCTTGCTTGCTTCCCTATACTGCAATTGTAATTTATTGGTTTTTATTTTTGGATTCCCCATCTAATGTGTTGGTGAATAACCCTTTCTTCTTTCAATTCACATTCTGAACACGATAAACACAAATTGGGGGGAGTTTTTGTAACAGAACAATAAAAAAACTCTGTTTGCATAAACAGGTAGTTAATAAAAAAAGTAGAATATTATGGTGCAGATGGCGTAGCGCTTTAGGTCGTGCTCCATGGAGCCTGTAGCCTGGGCTCCAGCCTGTGGCAACTTTCCTGCCTGTCACACGCTGCTCTTACCCTGTTTCCTGCTCTATCCGCTGTCCTCTCCCTTACCCAAATTAAGGCACAAAAGCCCAAAACTTTTAAGTTAAAAAAGAAAAAACACATGAGAATATGATGAAAAAAAATTAAACTTTTTTGCTCACTAATTACTAGGGGTGGTGAAAAAAATTGATAATCGATTAATCACGATTATTAAATGGCTGATTATGAATCAATTTTAAATATCCCAAAAATCGATTATTAACTCACCCGCTCGACACACCCGAGTGTGTGTATTCTCGAGTGTGGAAAAGCACCTCCACACCATAGCCAATCAGAAGAGTTCATCCATCAGCCAAGATGTCAATAAAGTTTCACATGCCAGAATTCCAGCACCCCGAAAGAATACTTTAAGCCCTGCCGATATAAAAGCAGCTCCGTCTGCAGGTTGCGGTCTCTTTATTGCCTGTAGTTTGTTTATATTTTTTAAGACGTTAAAAAGAGTGATAAAGCTACTGTAAAATGTGTGTAAAGGAGTTATCTTCACATTTGATTTTACTATATAAGTTACCATAATGGTGAAAAGATCGGGTTGTTCTAGACCACTTATTCAGTACTTGATTACTCACAACACAATGCGTTGTGTTGTACTCTGTTTTGTTTCGTTTTCCATCATAGCATACATGCTACAGAAAATTTATTGTATTGTCTACTTTATTATGACATTTAAGTTGTTATGAAGGTGCATGTTTTTACTTAAATAAACAAATAAATAGAATTTGGACATTTATTCACAAGTGTGGATTTTTTTTTTAACAGTGAAAGACTTCATTTAAAACAAAAGTTAACTTGGATATTACAATTGCACTACAATACTGAAAGTGCTGTGAGTGTTACTCAAAAGAGAAGTCAAATGATTCAACAACTAACTGATGTTAAATTGAAGATCAATAAACGGCAAAAATCGAATTGATAATCGGCAATAGTTGAAAATCGATAATCGACAATACTCGAAAATCGGTTGGTAATCGAATCGGGACTTAAATAATCGAATCGAATCGGGATATTAGGCCAATTCACCACCCCTACTAATTACAGAAAGTGAAATCCAGATATAACATGGACTCATTCTACATACTTTATTATTTTTGTTAAAATGTTGATGATTTCCACTTTCAGCAAACAAAACCCCTAAATTCAGTGTTTCAGAAAATAAGTACAGTACACAAGATTAAACATCGCTTATTTCAAACAAATATGTGAGGCTTCTGAAGAATATGTTAATTTCTATACACCCAGTAGCATTTTTGCAGCTTGTGACTGCTTTTAATGTGTTGCTTTTCACTTGTTTTGTCACTTTCTGACTATTTGCCAAGTTTTCCTCCATATTTCTTGCCAATTTTTGCTGCTTTGTGACCATATGTAGCACCTTATATGTATGTTTGCCCTTCTTGCTGTCTGCTGCAACAAATGTATCTGGTATTCTGACACATTTAAGGATAAAGGAATATTGTAGCCTACTACATGCGGTTAGAATACTGCAGCAGGACATTTTCCGATTAAATCTCATTAATGGACCAGCCCTGTTAAATACAGTCTATGGCCCTGACCCGCGCTCATTTATCGTGCGCGCGCGCGTGTGTGTGTGTTGATGATGTTGTTCGTTGTGTCCTCGTGCTCAGTGTTGTTAGTTATCTTGTCCCCTGTCTGTTACCGCTGTGTTTGCGCTCAGTGTTGTGACAGTTCTCCTGTTTGCTGTCTTTTGTTTGTTTGATTGTTTGCTGTGTGACTTCTCTTCTTCGCTGTATACTGTCTCTCAGTGTTGTGGTGTTGCTCCTCTGGTTGGCTGTGTTCGCGCTGAGCCGCTCTGCTTGATCCAGCAGCAGAAGTGGACAGGACACCGGTCTGTGAGCCCGCTCAGCTCCAGGTGATAGCCTGAGCCCTTACAGAATGCAGGCGCTTTATTTCCGCTCCCCCAGCCATTAGCCCGCCCCCTGCCCAGACCACGAAGAGTGTCGGTAGTTTTCAGTACTCACATGCCGGGGTTTCTCTTGAAGGCGTTTGTAATGTCTTTAACAACTCTCTGCACTAACACCTCCTCCTCCTCCTCACACTCCGCCATCTTCATCACACCCAGCGTGACGTCACTCTGACCACGATCTGTGTCCGGGGGAAAGAGTAAACACGCTACGGAGGCCCGTTGAGGCCAGTCCATTGCCATCGGGTGTTCCTGTTCGTCATGTTTGAGTGCGGCTGGTTCCGAGCTCAACGATGCACTCCCGCCACCTACTGGACTGGAGTGTGGATCAGAATATCCAACCAATTCTTCTCTTCTTCTTCATCTTCTTCTTGTATTAGTTAAAAAAAGGAAGGGGAAAATAAACAAACAAACAAAGAAAAAAATGAATCCATAATAACAATGCTTTTGTGATCTTGCCAATTAAGATTTTAGTTCATCAAGGCCTCCTTTAGAGGCTCTATGTGTGTGGGGCATTCTGCAGCAGTAGGCCAAATTACACTCCCACAATAATGTAATATATATATATATATATATATATACACACACACTACCGGTCAAAAGTTTTAGAACACCCCAATTTTTCCAATGTTTTCACTGGAAATTATGCAGAAGTTCCCATAAATGTGTGGCACTTGTGGGTTGCTTTGCTTTCACTCTTCTGTCCATTTCATCCCAAACCAGCTCAATTGGGTTAAAGTCTGGAGACTGTGCTGGCCACTCCATGTTTTCAAGTTTACCAGCTTGTTCTTTTTTCACAAGATAGTTCTGGCATAGCTTGGACTTATGTTTTAGGTCATTATCTTGCTGTAAGATGAACCCCTGACCAACTAGACACATACCAGAGGGTATTGTATGGCGCTGCAGGATGCTGTGGTAGCTGTTTTGTTTCAGGGTGCCTCTCACTCTGAACAAGTCATCAACCCTGGATCCAGCAAAACAAGCCCAGACCATCACACTTCCTCCTCCATGTTTGACAGTTGAAGCCACACACTGTGGAAGCATCCTTTCACCTACTCTATGCCGTACAAAGATCCTACGTGATGAACCCAAGATTTCAAATTTTGATTCATCAGTCCATAATACCTTTTTCCAGTCTTCAGTCGTCCAATGGCAGTGTTTCTTGGCCCAGGCAAGCCTCTTTGTCTTATTCTGACGTCTTAGCAATGGTTTTCTTGCTGTAACTGATCCAGTCAAACCCGCAGCTCCAAGTCTTCTCTTCACAGTTGAAACAGAGACTTGCTTACTACGACCACTATTAAGCTGTGCTTGAAGCTGTTGTCCTGTGAGCCACCTATCACGCAAACTGTTGACTCTCAGAAACTTGTCCTCTGATTCAGTTGTGGCTTTGGGTCTGCCAGACCTCTTCCTGTCAAAGTTTGCCCCAGTTTCTGACTTCCTTTTGATGGTGAAGGAAACTGTACTCACTGACACATTGACTTTCTTTGCAGTTTCTCTGTAGGAAAGACCTACATTTTTCAGTGTTATGATGGTCTGTCTCTCTTCTGCTGTTAATTGCCTTTTTCTTGCCATTTCTGTAGCAACACACTACTTTCTGCAGTACAATACTGTTCAACTGATGCTCACGAGGGTATGGTGCCACATTGTGTTCAAACACTGCTGTTATGCTGACAGAGGGGCTTGTTAGTAATCAAGCAAACTTGGGACACCTGTAGGAATTAGTAGCACCAGCTTTTTAAGGCTTGGTCACCCTCCGTTGCTGCAGGACAGCTATCAATTGTTAACCCATTTTGTGTTATTGTTCTGAAATGTACTCTTTTTTTCAGTTTTGGGTAACCTTACTTTTTATTTTACCTTCTGGTAGATCACCACTTACCGTTGTATCATTTCAAACTACTGATTGGACTTGAGTATCTCATAGTGTAGAACAATTATAAAGAGGCATAGAAATACAAAATACAGTTCACAAAGTTCAAAGATTTATAAATTAAATTTTACATAATAATAATGTGTTTCAAAGGAAATCAAATTCCTCACTAAGTGTTCTAGTCTTCCCAGCTTTGGGGTGAGTGCAAAGTTTCAGTGTCAAGATAAAATTTGGATATGCAAGGAAGACAGTCAGGTTGGGTTTTTGTTTTGAATATTTGCTGGTATGTATATGGAATTTTCCTAAAAGTATAATGAAATTGATGATATGTGTTTTTTGATAGACAGAATATCATCAAAGCAGCCACATAAAATATATTCAGTTTTAGATATAAGTTGAGTATTCAGTTTTCTGTTCAACAACAAGTTAAGGTCCTGCCAAAATCCCTGACTATGGGTACGATCCCAGAACATATGATCGATAGTTTCCTCTGTGTGGTGGCAGAAGGAACAAAGAGGGTCAATGTTGAGTCTGTATTTTGCAATAACAGTATGAACAGGATAAGACCTATGTAATATTTTCAGAGAAACCTCCCACACCTTATTTGAAATGCAATATTTCCTATTTAGTGACCACTTTTTTTTCCAGTCAATGTCAATATAAAGATAATTCCAATAAAATACTGAACTGGGTTTACAGATTGTATTTCTCAGGACCAGATCTCTAATACATTTATTGTTTGTTTTACTATTCAGGAAAGGATCTGAGTTCCCTATATATAAATCAGATGGGGTGGTTTCCATGGAAATATCAGTAGTTGAAGAGGACAATAACATTTTAAGACCTGATGGTATAGCATCGAAGATGATTGCATATTCTCTAGGTGGTACAGGAAAGTTATATTCAGACAAAAATTCTTCCTGAGTGAACATGTGACCCTCTTTGTTAAATAACTGACGGACCAGTAACAGGCCGTGATCAACCCAACTCTTAAAAAATATTGTTTTATGTTTGAAACAAATATCTTGATTATTCCAAATATAGCATTTATGAGGTGAAAAATTATGTTTATACACCAAGGACCAGCACAGAAGCAGTTGTCTGTGGAAACTTGAAAGTTTGGCAGGGAGTTTTTCTATCTTGTAGTTACATCTTAGTAAGAAATGAAGTCCTCCCAAGGCCTCAAATACAAATGTGGAAATGAAGTTCCACCATGAATTTGGATTTGTTAGATACCTTTTCATCCATTTGATCTTAAAACTGGAATGTAGGGTACTAAAGTCTAAAGCATTAAATCCATCACTACTGAGTTTATTAACCATCACATTTTTTCTTATGAGATGAGATTTCTTTTTCCAAATAAATTCAAAAAGGATCTTGTCGATTTTTTTATATAAATCTTTTGAAATATCTAAAGAGGAACAGGCATAAACAAATCTAGATAGCCCCTCAGCAGGATAACAAAACTCTACCAGTAATGGTTAAGTCCCTGTGCAACCATAGATTAAACCTCTGTGTTAGTGTAGAGATGACTGGGTTAAAGTTTTCATTCATCCTGATGACTTGGTCTTTGACAATGACTCCCAAGTACTTCACTTTAAATTTAACAGGAATTCCTTATATTTCTTTCTCATTACAAGCCTTGATAGGCAACAATTCACATTTTGATAAATTCAGTTTAAGACCAGAGGATACAGAGAATTTATCTAAAAGTTTGACTGCAATGTCAATTTAAGATCTATCCTGTAAGAAAAAAGTGGTGTCATCAGCTAGTTGACTCAAAGATATTGTCCTTCCTGCTATAGAAATACCCTTTAAACTACTTTCTTTAATGTAAATTGATAAAATTTGCATAGGTAAGAGGAATAGGTATGGAGAGACAGGACAACCCTGTCTGATACCACGTTCTATCCTAAATCTTTTGGTAGATCAGTAAGGTAGCTTAATGGAACTATTTCCTGAGGCATAAAAAGTGAGAATTGATTTTTTTTAAACACTCTCCAAAACCAAATATATCAAGAGCTTTGAACAAGAACTGATGCTCTATAGAGTCAAAGGCCTTGTGAAAATCTAAAAACAGAATGAAACTATCGTCCGAAACTAACTCTGAGTAGTCTAAGATATCAAGGACATGCCTTATATTATCAATAATATATCTACCGGACATGAAGCCATTCTGGGATTCATCGATAATGTCATTTAAAACTATCTTTAATTTATTAGCTAAATAAAGCAACAATTTTATAGTCATTATTAAGCAATGAAATGGGACGCCAATTATCCAAGAGCAGTCATCCCTCTGAGGTTTTGGTATTAGAGTAATTAAACCTTGGTTCAGTGAAGGGGGAAATTCTTCAAAGTTTAAACTTTCCTCAAAAACATTTAATAGGAAAGGGGCAATCTCTTCTGAAAATAATTTATAAAATTCAGAAGATAGACCATCCAGACCAGGAGATTTGTTCAATTTAAGTGTCTTAACAGCATCCTTAATATCAATTATATTGATTGGAGTATCACATATCTTTTTATTAACCTCACCAAATGTCCTTACTTCCCCTAAAGAGTGCATTTGCATTTTCAATGATGAAATTGTGCAACAGAACAAAAGTCAGTGTAACCAGAAAGTAAGGTAGGTGTGTGTGTGTGTGTGTGTGTGTGTGTGTGTAAAGGACAGAACTTATCCTCCTTGCTGAAATCAAGGCATCATTAAAGTAAGTCAAAATATTTCTCTGTTGTCCACGAAGGCTCTCCCTCCGACAAAGAAAGCGATCTTCTTCTCCTGACGTGCTTTTTGGATTGCTGGCCACAAACAAATCTGTGTCATGGCCCGGAGCTACGTTTTGGCAGATGTCAATAACTTTCATCCTCACCTCCTCATTCTCTTCTTCAGGTACTCCACGGAGGCGCAGATTCCACCTTTGTTTGTAGCGCGCCAATTCCATGACTTTACTTTCCAAACACTGGATCTTTTCCTCAGCTTCACTGACTCGATCAACCGTGAGCTTAATGGTACCTTTTATATCTTGGAGGTCAGCGGAGATGAAGTTGATAGAAGCTTTGAGGTCCTCAATGGATTTTCCAATAGAGGTGCCTTGCTCTGTGATAGCTAGCTTTAGCACAGCTATGATGCTGTCCACCGTTTCTTGTTCCATTTGACCTTTTTTCGTGGAGAGAGTCTTTGTGGGAGTAACTGGTGAACGACCTTCACTTTTATGTTTGCTTGAGGGAGTGTTCGACATTACTGCAGATTGACAAAAACAAGTTTTGATGCCACTTATCAATTTAAGTTGGAGGAAAGTTCGAAAAAGCGTCTATCCCTTCGCCGCCATCTTGGCTCCCCCACGCCGTCTCATTTTTGCCTGAATCACCCCAGAGTCCCTCACTCTGTGTGATGTCATCTCTAACTCTAAACAACTGATTTACAGAGGATTTTTGTCAGAGCAGGGGGACTTTGAAGACCCCCCTCCCAAAAACCATAAAGTCCTGTGTCATGCCTCATACATTCCTGACAAAAGGACAAAAATAACTGTGTTTTGAAGTTTGAATGAACTCTCTAGGTGAAAGTATGGGGAGGCAGAAGTCCTGGGAAAAACTGTTAGTTTGGAGGGTTTTTTTTAGGGTTTCCCATTCATTTTCCCATAGACTTTTTCCACGGTTTTTCCTGAATAACTCAGCCAAAATTTAAGTAATGTAAGAGAAAATTCATAGCACACTGATCAGGAACTTGCCGCTTGTTTTGATATATAATTTGTGGGAGTTTTCTCAAAGCCCTAGGAGGAGAAGCAAACTGAAAAAAGGGACGGAAGATGAGAGTCACACGGGAGAGTAACAGGGAGTCGTGGCTTTGCCACGAGCCCCCTCTCCTCCATAGCTTTGTTAGTAGTCTCAGGTGACCAAACACCAGCAGATGTGTTCTCATTTACCACAGTCTAGTGTGACATCTTAGCGCAAACCAAAACCTGCTGTATCAGTGCTCTGTGTCTTCTTTGCTGTCAACTCTGTTCTCTCTGTGACAAGGTTCACTTAAAATCATGAAATCATAGCCCCTGGTCACGGATTGTACCGCTCCTGTTGCACACATCAATATAAAGGTTTACGGGCGGCAAAAACATGGATTTTTAGGCAGCCTATCCAGCTACAGCAGACTTCGTGTGAACAGTAAGGTTATTGGTTACTGTAGGTGTGATTAACAGGTCTGACAGCTGAAAAACGAGCGTGTTAAGAGGGTTTTATGCAGTATGAGCTAACACTTCTTGCGCGTCAAGCAGAGAGCACTTCCTGTGTAAGTCAGGCTCAGATATGGTGACCATATTCTGTTTCTCTGAAAAGAGGACTCACTTCCAGCGAAATATTTTCAGTCCCCCCCCCCCCCCNTTTTTCCTACTTTCTCAAACTCCACGCGTTCTCTGTTTCTGGATCTAGAGTTTAAGACTCCGACCAGAGTCCCCAGGTCCAGATCAGGTGGAGGATTCAGCGCAGAGTCTCCACAAAACGACTCAGAGTTTCAGCAGGACATCATCTGGGACGCCACTTCTCCTTCCCCCAACAGACTCAGTAAAAGTCAGAAAACTTCTTCTTTCACTCCTCAAACGCTGAAACTTTGGAACAATCACTGTTGAAGCTTTGGTTTTAGAGTGGATCTGGTTTTGTCCTCAGGTCGAAGAGGAAAGAAACCGTCCGGAATCGTCAACATCTCAGAGATCGTCAGCAGGATCGCTCCCAAGGTCGGTGACAGGTTTTTGTTCCTGGATCAGATCTGGTTTAACGTCAGCTGAAAGTTGTTTTTGTGTTTGACTTCAAACCAACACTATGTAGTTTTTCAAACATAATATAATCCTTGGATATTCACTGTCATGATCCACCACTTTACAGTGCGTTGAATGACCCCTCTGTCGTGGTCTGTGTCGCTTTCACTGGCGCTTTGTAACTTATGGCGCTTTTCCACTCTACAACTCCAGCCCTACTCTACTCGTCTCTACTGGGTTTGTTTATCTTTTCCTCTAGCCCGACTACAGACTCACGGTGGGCGTGGCTCTTATAACACAGCTGCGCTAAAGTGCTGCGCAGAAGTGCGTGCATGTTCATCTATAACGCCACACAAACATCATTTTGTACTAACATATGTGCCACCGTGGTCTTTAAAGGAAAAAACAAAAGCTTTAAAAAGATTTCATTAAAGTAATACAGCGGCTCAATGTTGGTCGTCATGACAACGGAGGTAAACAACAGCCTGGTGCTGCTGCACGCGGAGGAAAACGAAGGAGCTGCTTCCTGACATCAACTCTTCCCTGGATCCAGTGAGATCACTTTAATTTTTGATTTTTGGGCCTGGTATAGCAGAGATTTGTTGTTGATCAATCATTCTTCTTTGAACTGTTTTTCCTTTTTGGTTCCCTGTGGATTAATGGACTGATTGGTGCTTAAAGACTCTCGTGGCAGACAGATCGCTCCTGCACCGACCAACTTTGATTTAATTTAAAAGACTCTTTAAAGCCAACTATCTTTGCTGTTAACTTCTTTTTGGTTTAAAAAGGACGTTTAACTTATTTAGGAATCATGAAGGAGCATTTTAGGGCTGTATTTTGTCTTCATTCAGTCTGGTTCTGTGCCGTCAGGTTTGAATGTCATTAAAAACCCGTCGCTGACTTATTCGTTTGCCTCTTGTAAGTGATTTGTTCAGAGTCTTAAGTCTTAAGCTTCGGTGAGGACATTCTCTGACCAATGAGTGACCGGCAGTCCGTCCACGTCACCTTTTAGTATCGGCTTTACTCTCTTAGAACCAGGGTAGAGTAGGTACTAAAAACTGGCGTCTGACACGTAGTACCGCGCTAATGGAAACGCAACACAAACCGGGTAGAGGCGAGTAGAGTAGGGCCAAGGAGAGTCAGTGGAACAGGGCCATAAGTTAGGAAAAGTGAGGTAGAGAACCATTCTTCAAGATAACCTCCCAATTATCAATTATGTAAATATAGAAATAATGCCTCAAAATATTAAACAAAAAGGAAAAAGAGAGGTAGCCTATTCTTAAATGTTTTGTTGTGGTGATATGGGCTTGCAGATCGTTGGAACCATTATTAGCCACAGAGACATAAGTTCCAGCCTTGCAGACTGTACATTCTGCCTCCCATTTGTCACGACCCGGACGAAAACAGGGGAACTTTTTTCGCATGTCATCAGTGAAATGACATTTGCGTTTCCGCATTTCCTTTCTGATCGAGTGTTCTCTGGCAGTGTGCCTACCTGCCTGTCAGCCTGAGTGAGTGAGCGTGGAGCGCCTCTGTACTGATTTGTGAATGAATACACGTTCCGGGGTTCGGCTCAAACTCCACCTCTCAGAGCGTGTTTCTAAAGGAACCACTCAACGTGAATGATAAATACACTGGTCTGTGACGCCATCAAGCTAGGCAAGATCAAAAACCTGGACATTTGAAGGACTTTATAAACCCCGACCGGACAGGCCGGACAGCCTCTTAAAAGAGGACATGTCCGGGCAAAAGAGGACGTATGGTCACCCTAGGCTAAGATGAGTCTTTCATCCCGACAAAAGGACAAAAGCTTTTTAGATATGACCACGGGTGTTCGTCTTTGTCTGAAGCTGACCAGCAGGTGGTGATGTGGCGGTATCTTCACAATTGCCAATGGACGAGGCTGCTTCCATTTTGCTGTTGGTTGTAGACTCTGACGATCTTTTGCAGGCTGTATGTGTGGTCTCTCTGTGATGAGCCTCAGCTTCATTTGAGAGCGCTAGATATTCGCGCAAGAACACGCATGGTCCTCTTCAAAATAAAATGTGAAAATAAATGTCATTTATATTCACATTTTATTTTGTAGCAAGTAACAATGTTGACAATATAAATACAGCAGAGTAAAAGTACTATTTTTTTATTTTTAATGTTGTGAAGTAAAAGTGAAAGTTGCAGCAAACAGAGAAACTCAAGTACAGATACTTCCAAAACCTACTTAAGTACTGTAACAAAGTACTTTAACTTTGTTCCTTTCCACCACTGCACACAGTTCAGAGTGTCATCTGCATAGTTGTGCTAGGACACATTATAGTGCACGTTAGCTGCTCTAATGGAAGCATGTAAACAAGTACACGTGCTTGCTACATGTTGTGGGGGCATATGTGAGACAAGAGGACATCAACCATGTTCTGGATGATGGGAGGCTGTGGGTGGAGACGGTGAGGCAGGTGGTGGCACAGAACCATCTCCCAGGCATCCACCCAGCGAACACTGAGTCCTCTGAACATGACTTTGAGCACTCTCATCTGCTGAAAGGAGAACCAGTCACTGAGGGTCAAGGCCTCAAAAGTTCTAAGATCTTTGAGGTTTGCAGTCCTGATGACCACCAGCGTACCTGGCGCCCTGGCTAACAGCCGCACCAGCGCTCTGCGGATGCTCTGCAGTCGTCTGATGTAGAGCTCCATGGGGTAAGTGCTGAAGTGGGCCCAGATACCGATGACGACAACAGTGTTGGTGCCACCGTTCACCCTGTCTAATTCATCAGCGATGTAACTCAGCTGATATACGGGGACGTTCATCATGCGAAGCGGAAGACCGTGGCAATGAAACGTGATCAAGAAGTTGTTTGCATAATCCATCATCATGAAAGGTCCTGTTTCCTTCAGAGTCCTCAGGTCAAACTGCTTAGCACCTGGGGGGGGCAGAGGAACAGATTAAAGTGGGACAGGAATCCTCTCCAACAGCTGCCTGTGTGCTCTGTGGATCAGCAGCTACCTGGGAGAGAAGCATTCAGGAACTCAAACCACTGCCTGACCGTGGAGTCTCCAAACAGGTGGACCATTTTTCCTTTCAGACACTGACTTATGGCAGATGAGTTAATGAAGTGCTGAACTCTGGTGCCATCTAGTGGCTGCCACTGATCCTGGTAGTAATACCCAGAGAGTCCCAAGTTCCTTATGTCTTCATCAAGCCTGGTTTTCCCTAAAAAGATGAACAAGGGAAAGCTGGGGTCACAGACAAACCACATGGACTTAAACCGATTAGCTTCATATGACTCAGTGAGGACTGAGAATTTCTACAAACAAGGCATTGTTTTGGAGCACTTTGATCAAGCTTTTCGGGGAAAAGTAGTCAGAGCTTTTGTGTAGTTGCGATTGAGCAATGACATCCTTTAAATCTAAACATGAAACTTTTCTGCCTCCTCATTGAACTGCTCTGTTGGAATTAAAGAGGAAAAATGCAAGCTTCTAACCAAAGCCTCAAGTCTATTTTCAAGATTTTAAAGCATGCTTAACCTTCCTTTTCTGCCAGCACAGGGATCCTGTCCACTCCAGAGGCCTTCATGGAGATTTTCATGTTGACATTCCTAAGAAAAAAAGAAAAAAAACCTCACAAGGTAAAGAATCTGTTTTACGCACCACAACACCAGACAGTGAGCTGTTTGTTATAGTAAACTGTTCAGCCCCTTTATCTCCACCACAGACTGCACAAAAAAATAGAGGACACACAACAACTCCACCAAAGTGAAGCCAGAACATCCCTCTACAATCTACTTTAGGCAATGGAGCAAGCCACCTCCTTATTAATAATAATAATAATAATAAATTTATTTTACATAGCACTTTTTTAAATACTCAAAGACACTTTACATTTTAAAAGACATTAAAATCCAACAGGCAAACAAAAAAACAAGCAAAAGTACAGCGCAGGATAAAGCAGGATAAAAGAGTGATGTGATCAACAGTTCAAAGCAGTTCTGAAAAGATGAGTTTTGCGCTGGGGTTTGAAAGTGTTAAGGTCAGTGCAGTCACTGATGTGTTTGGGTAATGAGTCACAGAGAGAGGGGGCAGTGATTGAGAAGGCCCTGTCACCCCAGGTTTGGTGCTTGGTCCCATGCGGTGTAGAAAGAAGGCTGTCATCACCAGAGCGTAGGCTACGGGGTGGGGGTGGGGATGGGGGTTGGGGGCAGGTTATGGAGGGCTTTGAATGTCAACAGTACGATTTTCAGGGCCGATAGTCAAGAAATGAGCCTGTCAGCGAGCTTTGACGCAGTGTGAGCTAACACTAATAGCACACCAAGCAGAAAGCAGTTGTTGTCTAAATCAGGTTCTCCTGGCATCAAATCTCTATGTATCCGTGTATGAGAGAATCCATACATGCACAGGGGGAACAGGCAAGTTCCACACAAAAAAAGCCACACGTAATCCTATTCATATTTATATGTGCAACAGGAGTGATACAATTCACAATTGGGAGCTATAATTTCACATTTTTAGTGAACCTTTTCACAAAGACAACAAAGTTGACTACAAATTGGATGCAGAGACCTAATAATGCTGGTTTGATTTGAGCAAAGACGTCACCCTAGCAGACTGTGGAAAACGATTACGCATCTGCTAGTTTTTGATCAACTGAGACTAAAAACTCTCCAACTCCTACAAGGTTTTACCTAGAAAGATCAAATTTCACCCAGATGTAGATGAGAAGGTGTAGAAGTGATGTGGTGGATGTTTTATGTCTGACATGAAGCATCTTAAAGGTGCCCTATTACGCAAAATCCACTTTTACATGGGTTCCCAATGGAAATATGGATCCCCAGGCGTGTCTTCAACACCCCCTAATACTGAAAAAAATCCATCTTCTCCTCTTTTCACTAGCTCCCTTTTTCTGAAAATCTCTCCTTAAGAAGCTGTTTTGAAATCAAGACGGTTTTGACGTCACCACCAGAGACACACACACCAGAACCAAGTGACACAACCATGTCTGCCAGTTGCTCCGCCTCCTCCACCTGCCTCCTGTAGCTTCCTGTGAGGAACTACACAGTCAATATCAAACACAGATAAACCTCCTCATGTGCTCTAGATATCAGCTGCACAGCAGAAATCAGCCAGTCTTCTGTGTTCTTGTCATAAAAATGACACTTCAGAAGTCAAGACTCAGCTGAGATTTACTGTGATCTTGGACTTAATCACAGATAAAACTGCTTTGATTGTTCACCATCACTGTTACATTGTCTCAGAAATTCAACATGGATGTTTAAGTCTTTTAATTGGCACAAAGGATGCACCTGTGAAGTAACCAAAGAGCCGTGATCTTACTTTAATTCTGTATCTTAGTTCACCTTCTGTTTTGCTGCTGACATCATCATAATGTCAGCAGCACAGCCACATTTATGACTTTGGGATATTAGACCTCTGCATCAAATGACTTTTAACTGTTTTGAAAAGTATAATATGGCACCTTTAAACTTCATGATGTTTAAAAATTGGTTATAAAAATTCAAAAGGACAAAAAGTTGTTTCATCTGCATTTATCCTCATATGGACTTTAGCTGCATATAAAAACATGACATTTTCTGAAACCAGAGACTTAAATCTTTCAAATGAGGTGTCACTGATGAATTTTGACCTTATGGACCTAGTTATGAGCTCTGAAACGCAGAGGTGGAAAAAAGTACATACTTTCTGTACTTAAGTAGAAGTGCAAGTACTTGTGTAAAAAAAGCTGAGAAAAATAAAAGTACAAATTCATCTACTTTACCTAAGTAAAAGTGAAAGTAGTAAGGAGTAGAAAGTACAGGTATTTGTGTTCAAATGTAGGGAGTGAAAGCAAGAAATGATCAAAAATATGTAGACTTAAGTTGGGTACAGATAGCTGAAAAACCTACTTCAGTAAAGGAACAAAGTACTTGTACTTAAGTACTTTCCACCTCTGCTGAAACATAACATGGTAAATCGGCCAGACTTGGGTGGGAGCTAAGGGATTAAAATGAGAACAAACTTCAGCTGTTTAATAGTCTGAGGTCTGCGTTGTTGTATTTTGTGCTTCCTGATGTTTCACACATTTTCAATGTCAGACATGTCTGGACTGCAGGCAGGTCAGTCTAGTACCTGCACTCTTTTACTACAAAGCCACACTGTTGTAACAGGAGCAGAATGTGTCTTGGTTTCATTGTCTTGCTGAAATAATCAGGGACGTCCCTGAAAAAGACAAAGTGTCTTGAATTGTAGCATATTTGCTCCAAAACCTGTTTGTACCTTTCAGCACTGATGATGCCATCACAGATACTGGGACAGTTACCCATGATGCCATGGGCACGAACACACTCCCATACCATCACAGATGCTGCTTTTGAACTTTGCATTGGTAACAATCTGGATGGTCTTTTTCCTCTTTTGCCTGGAGGACACCACGTCTATGATTTCCAAAAACAATTTGAAATGTGGACTCATCAGACCACAGCAAACTTTTCCACTTTGTCTCAGTCCATTTCAGATGAACTCAGGCCCAGAGAAGGCAGCAGAGTTTCTGGGTGTTGTTGATGTGTGACTTTGTCTTTGCATGGTAGAGTTTGAACTGTCACTTGTAGATGTAGTGATGAACTGTGTTAACTGACAATGGTTTTCTGAAGTGTTCCTGAGCCCACGTGCTAATATCCTTTACACAATGATGTGGGTTTTTAATGCAGCGTCGCCTGAGGGGTCAAAGGTCACGGCCATTCATTGTTGGTTTTGGGCCTTGCTGCTTACGCACAGAGATTTCTCCAGATTCTCTGAATCTTCTGATGATATTATGGACTGTAGATGATGGAATCCTTAAATTTCTTGCAAATGAACATTGAGAAACATTTGAATATAGGTTGAAGAGGATTTTTGAATCATTGTATTCTGTTTTTATTTGTGTTTTTTCTCCTGACCTCATTAGAATTGGGGTTGTTCTTGGCTCTACTTTGAGTTTATATCCATCACACATCAGACTCAATTAGAATTGACTCTCTGTGCCCACTCACCTTTGGAAGAGCAGCTCCTCTTTGGATCGGAGTTTTTGGTGGTATACAGCTCCTACATGAACCATCCTGGTGTCACAGCTCAGCTTCTGAGGCTTGTAGCAGAACCAGGGCTCACCTGTGTGCAGGTCGGTGTAGTTGCACTGTGGCTGGCTGGTCTGTGGTAAACAAACATTGCAGGTGGTTGTTTCGGAGCCTGAAGCTGAGCGGAAAATGTTCTTGTAGACGATCCTGTCAGGTTGCTCTCTGGTCAGCCTGCGCAGAACGGTGACAGCCTCACTTGGATGGACAAGAATCACCTGATGGAGCAGAGGATCAGAGTTTTCATTTGGAGTGGTGGAGCTCAGTTTTATCAGTGAACCTGAAAATTAAAAGGCCACGTACACTCACAGCTAGGGTTGTCACGATTTTATCTTTTTCAATCACAATTATTGTGAGAGGAAATCTTGTAATTTTACGATTATTCACGATTATCAACAGTATGACAGAAAACAACTGAGATTTTAAGTTTATTCATTAAAGAAATCTTTAATGATGCTTTAAATATTCACTGTCTTTTGAAATAAAACGTTTCAATACTCTTTGATATTGAATGAAATGGTACAATACAAAACAATAATGAACTTTATGGGCTGTAGGCACTTTTAAGATTGATTTCACATAATTTCACAGAAAATATCCACATTCAAAAAACACCAGCTTTGTTATGCTTCTCTTCCTCAAACTGGAATCATTGTTTTTAGCATTTGGCATTTAACATGGTGCAGAGTTTACCTGTGAAGTTAATGAACTCTCCTAATGAAAAATGACACCCACAGCTCTGTTCCACAAACAGGGCAGACTGTATTGGGAAGGGTGCGTTTGATTCCTCCACCCAGTGTGTTTATGCAGCAGCTGACAGCGCTCAGTGAATCAGTCTGAAGACAAACAGTGAAACCATGTCTCCTGTTAAGACCCTCAGAAATAAAGTGAACACTTTCCAATAAACAAACACCTGATAAAAATAGAGCTTAACAGGATAGAGTTAATAGTTTACACAACTAACACTTTAGTTTTAGCTCATTAGCTCATTAGCTCCTTAGCTGGCGTAAGCACCAGCTGATGAGGATGATTGACAATTAACGTTCTCTCAAACTCTGTAACAGAGATGTCATGTTAAAGCAGCTGAACACACCGAAACAGGTGATCAGATGCTGCTTTGCTGTAGTTTTACATCACAGAAAGTCAGACAGTCATGTTCATTGGTTTCCCAAGACAGAAGCCTCCCGTGGGGAAGGGAATCATATGGTCGTGCTGCCACCTCTGTTGGTTTGCACCGGCCCATTTTAAGTCTCCATTTATCTATGACGGGTTTAAACATTCAGAATATTGACCTCAGTCTGGACAGGACTGTCAAAAACAACCCTTTCAAGGACTTCACGGGAGGGACTGAGTCTGGAGTCAGAGCAAAACACCGATCAAAGAGATGAACTACAGCTGTCTCATTTTATACAGTCGTGCCTAAAGTTTACAGCCCCTCCAGCAGAATTTCTGATTTTGTGGCCTTTCCTCAGAAAATATGAATGGTAACACAAAAACCTTTCTGTCACTCATGGTTAGAGGTTGAGTGAAGACATTTATTGTATAAATAGTAGAAATCAGACATCATTTGACATTACAGAGGATTTTTTGACATGTTTTTTTTGGGTCACAAAAGCAGGATTATGTTGAGCAGGATTAATTTACAAAAGCAGTAAAAGGGTAAAACATCCAAGGGGGGGTATACATTTTTTAGGCCCTGGATATACATATATATGCATGTGTGTATTCATGTGAATGCTGATGTTTTCATAATATATGCTTTTAACAACATATATATCAACATGTACATCAATTTATTAATTACATGTACCTATTCATGTTTGTATTAGGGCTGGGACTTGATTAAAAATTAATCAGAGAGTTAGGGTGCTAAGATGGAAATTATGTATGGGTACGAAGAGTAAATTAATGCACGTCAACCGAAATTATATACGGAGGGTGTGTCATGCAGGAAGTGGGGTGACCAGGGAGGAAAATGTGCAGGTGGAGAAACTGAGACAGGATAAAAGCTTCCAACTATCTGTGGTTGTGAAAATGTGATTTAAAAGTAAGTTAAAGTAATAATATTCACTATTAAACCTTGGAGATACGCTGGCCTTTGGACGTTGAGCAGCCACACACCTTCGGCTGTGGGCTGACCACCTGTGACAGAGACAGGAGAAGGAGAACAGAGAGTGCTGCTTCCTGACACTAACTTTTCCTGGACCCAGTGAGATCGTTTCCTTTTTACTGTTTTTCTTGGCCTGGTATACCAGAGATTTTTGGTTTCATTCTTTCTGAACTGTTTTTCCTTTTTTGGTTTCCTCGTGGATTATTGGACTGATTCACGCGTAGAGACTCTCATGACTGGAGAGCTACTGCACCAACGAACTTAAATTGAATTTCAAAGATTCTTTTAACTGGATGTTCATTGTTGCAAACTGTTTTTTTTTCATTAGAAAGTGAATTGTGGTTTATTTAGGGCTCTTACAGGTGCGTGTTGGGGTTTTGTTTTTTGTTTATTCATTGTGGTTTTGGGCTGTCGGGTTGAAAGGTCATTAAAGACTCTTACTCGTTTCTCTATGGGATGTGATTCATACAAAATCAAAGTGAGAATTTGAATGGTCTTGTTTGGTCTCAGCTTCTTGTTGAACTATTGATTTCCCAAAAAAGATTTCCCCCTTGTCTGGTAGTGCAGGAAAAAGAAGCATTACAGCAATAAAAAGACTTTGATCTGGTTCTTTTTTGGACCATGAGCGAGGCTCAAACTTCTTGTAAATGAACCATAAAGATGGAGTCGTTCATTTTAATTGGTGTAAACTGAACTTTGAGATCACTAACTTTTCGTGTGAGTCAGCTCAACACCTGCAGCCTGTCAATGTGACGGACATGAAGATTCTGTTCTTTTTTGTTTTTTGTTTCAAGAGTTCAAGTTGTTGATTGAACTGAAGCACTTTTAAAGTGTGTCTCATACACACACTCCACAGCACATCCATTTCCTTAACTGTCTATCCTGGCGGGTTGTGGGTGGCTGGGGTCCATCTATTACACCGTCAGTGGCATTAACTCCGTTTTTGGAGACAGCCTCTAGTGGCCAGGAGCAGCAGCTCTTGAAACTTTCACCTCCTGTTCTGTCTTTGGATGCTGCTGCTTGGTAATGAGTTACAGGGGACACTTCACACTGATTTGGGTACCTACAATACAGTATTGGATAATTCAGCCATTAACACTGACATTGGGTTCATTGACCTCCTGCTTTACCTCGACCTGTGCAGTTCCTTCCCAGAGTAAAGGGAATACAGCAGAGTAGGAGCCATCACGGTGATCCACCACACGCCCACTCACACCTGCACCCTGTGACTTGTCATGCAACCGGGCAACCAAAAAGTCTCCCCCAGTCTTCTTGGCATGACCTTGAAAGTCGTGTATTTGAATCAGAACCTCCAGTTGATCTCCTACATGCCACTCTCCTCCTCCTCCGTTCCTTGGGAGAATAGTGAAGGAGCTCATGGCTGGATCACTGGTCTGTGCCAGTGAAACAGGAGCCGGCACTAACGGGGTTTCAGGCCAAGCAATAGAATCTAGAACCAGGCGTTGCTCCAGGACGTCTGCAGATGATGCAGAGTGAAAGGTGCAGAAGCCAGGAGTGAGAGGAGGATCGGTGGACTCTTTCCTGAACTCAATGGCAGGGTTTCCAGGTCTGACCTAGCAGGGGTTACGAGAGAAAGATGCATGAGAAGAATCCACAGAGAGAAACTGAAAGGAACAAACAGAGGGGTCACACAGATTCCTCTCTCACCCCTGAGGTCAGGAATCTGCTCACCATAATAAATCACCACATAAATCCTGACTGAGCCGGCAGAAGTGAACAGACATGGCCTGCTTCAGTGTTACCTGTCACTACCTGGTGTCACAATAATAAAATACAAAAGTCTTTACACGAGCCAGCTCTTCAGTCTTCAGGGAGCAGTGACACACTCACATCAGGCTCTTTTACTAAGTAAACTCAAGTTGGCTGAGGAGTTCCTCCGTCTAACATCTAACCTAGATGGGTATCATGGACATACCTGCTCCTGGAAATCTGCTTTACTCACCTTAACACAACCAATTCCCTACTATCTAGCCATAATCTTCTTCTCTGGCTCAGTTTTTTTTCTTCTATGACCCTAAAATGTTGTGCTTTTATGTGTACCCTTCTGAAAAAGTTAAGTAGCCTGTAACTTTTTTCTGAGGGCCTTTAGTCACTGTGGCCCTCATTTATTAAATGTGAACACAGCTGAAAAACTGACGTTCATCATGTCCATGCACACTCTGGTGTTTATTGGTTCTGAACATGGGTGGAGGGTACGCTTGAATCCCATGCCAGGCCTGAGTTCAAATTGGATGTTTCAAGGATGTGTTCCACTCTTCTTCTGCCGGTCTCTGTGAAACACGTCACTCATGACGAAGCAGGGCCAGCTGTCAGCTACTTTCTTCATGTGCGTATTTCCTTCATCCATCTACTTTAAAATGAAGAGAGGCTGTTTGCAGTGATTCATGCTAGGGAATTAGTGACTTCAGGTTTTTTCAGATCGACTTATCTGTCAATAATGTCATGGTTGAGTCCACAAGTGGTTTGATGATGTCATCACACTGACAGTGGAGAATAGAACACAGACACTGGCAGAAAATAAGGTGCACCAAAACAAAACATAGGCTAACAGCCTTAAGTTCTCTTTTAGATTAAAGTCTCGGATATACAAACTGCTCAGAAACGTCTTAGTTTGCGTTAAAAATGAAATAAAATAAAATTCACCAACCTCTAAAAATAAAGGGTAAATAACTTAATCCTTCTTGCTGTTATATTTTTCGATGAAAATCAGTTTAGTAGTCCTCTGAGTCATCTCCTTCCTCCATGGTCTTTGCCTTGTGCTCTGTGTTTTCATGCAGAAAGATGAGAGTATGGACATGAGCTGGATGAAGGCTTACGCCCTGTGGGGTGATAGTGTCCCTGCCACAGAGAACAGCCTTTCACTGGGGGTGCTGGTGTCTGGAACAGCCAAGTAGCTATCAGCCAGTTTTGCCACATGTGGAAACTGGTTGCAGTTAGGAGCCCACCACCTCAGTGGATCCTCCATCGTCAGGATGTGACATGTTGAGCCACAGGTTCTCAGTACGGCAGCTGAAGTGGAACAAGCCTCTTTAGGCCTGCTCTCAAAGTGGGGTCCAAACAGTTTCTTCAAATCCTTTTAAGTCTGGTTTGATTCATCATCCATCTTGCTGGATAACCAGTTTGCAGGTTAACCAGTTTGTTTGTTTACCAGTGTTTAGGTTCACCAGTGTTTAGGTTCACCAGTCTGTGGTTCTGCATATTAAATATGTTTTATTATCTTCACTGTACTTGCTGCAGGTTCATCTGTTCCTGTTTCTTTCCCTGAAGTTGGTGCAGAACCAGTTAGTGCTCCTCTTGTTGTGGATTTTTTTGACTAAAGTAAGCAATTTACCCTTCTGAAGGGTAAATTCTCAGATATCCTTACATATAGATGCCAGCTGTCGCGTTTGTCAGAAGGCTGTCTCCAGGAGAAGACAAGGCCATAAACAAAAAATGTTGTTCTCCTGTGTCCAGGCTATTCAAAGCACACAGCAGCTGAGCTGACCCACAGATTTCTGGCCATTAACGATTTCAATGTTCTCTGTAATAGTTAAACTTGAACACATTCTGACAATCCTAACAGGTCCTGAGTAATTCCTTCAATTCCAGGTTCACACTGTCATTGCTGATGTTCATTTGACTTCATGGACCCAAACTTGTAAGATGTAATACCAGATATTATCTGCACCCCTCCTCATTGATCAGGTGGTATCCTGTCCCCCCTACAAGGCCCTGCTGCACCAAATGACAGCCAATCACCACTGGAGAAGGGACGTCCACAGGGTTCTTGAGGGAGAGGGGCTCTTTTACACGGGGGGTTTTCTACACAGGTTTTTGGGATGGAGAGGTTATGTTGGAAGAAAGGATGAGTGTTTTTAGACTAAGAGTTTTGTTAGAAGGTTTAGGAAAGGTTTTAGGAAATGCAAGAGGTTTCTTTTCAGTCGTTGTTCATGTTGTTAAGTGTTATCAGTTGGTACAGAATATTTAACGTGCTGCAAATCTTTCAACCCAGAAGCTTTGTTAAAGATGGCTAGAGTTGAATAAACTTTTTCTGGATTCAAGCTGAATGGACTCTCCTGCTGATGTGGACTCCTCTTTACATCATTGTTTCATGGGTAAATGTCTTAGAATTAGGAGACCTAGGATGAGAAATTATGCAGTAGAATTGGGGGTCCTCCCCCGCCTTATATTAAAGTAACAGATTCACCAAAGTAACAAGCGAGCCCGAAAATTAGATTCAACACTCTCTCTCATTTACACTCATTTTTAATAGAGATTTTTCTGAGTTTCTCACATGTTGAAGTGTTCAAACTCTGCTGTAGATCAGTCACATCCACGCTGCTGACAGCTGCAGTCATTTCCTTGCAGATGAGGTTTTTCTGACTCTGTAAACACCACTTTGACAACTGCAAAACAAAAGAGCTTCATTTCTCCACCTCTGTTGCCGTAGTGTTGATCCGCAGCACTGAGGAGTTTTCTGTTTTCTGTTCTGTGTCCCTCCATGTTTTGAATTCTGGAGGTTAGGCCAGCTGAACCTTTAGTATTTAGGCTTTATAGCGTAGTTTAGTTACATTGCACATTAATAAAAGAGGGCCAATGAGCTTTAAACCCAACACATACTCTGCCAGTAATGACCGACACAACCTTCACAGCCTTTTGTTTCTCACAGTGACCTCTGGGTAAAAGCCATGTCTGTTATCAGACCTAAAAACCCAGATGGAGCAAGCTCCGCTGTTTAACAACCAGGTGCTCACCTTTAGAAGATCCATGGTTTGGAGGATGAAAATAAGTGTAGACAGAGACAGAAGGACTCCACAGCCCTTTAGAAGTGTCAGGTTGCCTTTTCCTCTCATTAAGTCATGTAGCTCCATGGTTGGCCCTCCTCTGAAAGTGGATACAGACAAAATTAAAATTAAAAAGTTAAAATTAACCTCAGTTATAAAATCTTGTCTTCACAATAACCCCCCTTGTCAACATTTCAATCAGCAAAGTAAACCAGAGGACTTCCATCATAAGGACCTAACTAATTAAGGGTCAATAAGAACAGAAATTTAAAAAAAAAAAAAAAAAAGTTTTTTGTACAAGTGAGTTCTGTCTTATCTGATCCTTGTATATTTCACAGCTCGAGTTTCTCTGCAGATTCAGGTGAGAACTGAATACAATAAACCAGAGGTGTCAAACTCAAATACATGGTGGGACAAAATGTAAAACTTGGGCAAAGCTGCGGGCCAACATGGATATTTACAGAAAAAAACCTTCTTAAGATATAACAATGAACCTTTCATAGGAACCCAAACAATTATACATTAAGAATGGAATCAGTAAGGCTTCGTCCTGTTCAAAATACAACTAAATATGGCACACATTCAAACCCAAATTTAAAAATAAAAAAAACATCTTTGACTTTCATTTCTTAATAAAATTTAAAGAAAAATTATATAAAAATCGTGTGCCTCTTTTTTATTTACAGCCTTCCAATTTAAATATCAACAGTAAACTTTTATCACAGGCTAATTATACATTTTGAAAATAAAATAACAATAATACATAAATTTATTAAAGGCAGGGTTGGCAGTCTTGGAAAACTAGCATGAATTTGAATGTAGCATCTCCCCAGTACTCCCTCTAGCCCTCTGCTCAGGCTCACATTTGAGAATGCTTAACTCTGGTTTATGCTTTCCGTGTCCGCGTGCTCCGCTGCGCCCAATGCAGATAAATGATGCAACTTTCATACCTACGCCCCTCAAGCGGTCCCCCCTCACCAGGAAAATTTCCACGTCGCGCACCTCTGAAAATTTGTTACTCCTGTGCGGAGACACACGGACAACATGGAGGCAGACCCAGAGTTTCAAGTGTCAACGATGCAAAAATACAAACATTTGTTTGATTCCTCACACAGAGATCACCTTTTTAACTGTGATGACTGTTCATTGTGGTCTCACTCTACAGAGAGGAGGAAAAGGGAAAAAATAATGTTTTAAACTGTGTAAACAAAGGCAGACTTCTTCTACTCCAGTTAAATGCTCTGATAGACGTGTTGTGGCGATTCATCGCCCCCTGCAGTTTGGGAATGGAAGCAAACAGATGGCCCACTGACAGAAAAAAAAGTATAAAAGCCTCATGCTGAGCTTGGGCGCGTTTTTTCCGCGCGTCTCATCTGTGCAGAAAGCATTACCCAGCCTTTACTTTTTCTCTTGACACACATGGTCACAAACTTTTATCATGCACTTTTTCACAAACCCCCTCATTGAAGTTTCGGGCTGATTTTGCAATCGCTGCTGCCACAATAAAACGAGCCTTTACAGCAGCTCCACTTTGAGATGTAGCTTTTTTGAACATTATCTGTTGTGAAACCAAACTTCTTTTCATCTCCTCTACTTTCTGGTGCCTTACAGTCATGTGCAGGTCCTTGTACTTGTCATGATGTTTCGTTTCATGACTTTCCTCTTATGTTGTACTTCTTGATTATAGCCACATTTACTCCACATTCAAGGCAAACAGGTCTGTCTTTTAAACTTGTAAACAGGTTATTTACCTCCCCACCCTTCCATTAAGTTCCTTTTTCTGCCTTTTGTTTCGACATTGTTTCAAAGGCTGTGCGGTGTTTTCCTGAGGTTGCTTTAACTACTGTTGAGAGAGGAGAGGGTGTTTATTGGTCCTGTGCTGATTGACGCACTAAAACACCAGCAGAGCATTCTGGGGTTTGAAGTTTTGGTACATGTGCTGTCAGTGGGTCAGATCTAGTAGTGATTTGGCATTGCCTCAATGGCCATATATTATTACACGAAGGGCCAGATTTTGCCTGCGGGCCAGAGTTTGACACTTATGCAATAGACCAAAGGTTTATGATGTGCTGCTGGGGGTTTTATCACTCAAATCGTTCATATTGCACAGGAACTCATTAGTAGATCAGAATATGTAACTGAGGTTAATTTATTTCAGTGGTTTAAGTCAAAAAGGTCAACTCAACTCAGTTCAGACAGGGTGAAAGATTTCAACGTGTTTCTCCTAATCCTGATGATTTTAGCTCACAGTTCAGGGAAGCACTAAATTAAGTCTGTCAGTAAATCAGAGCAATAAGAAGCTTTGACTGGAGAAATGTTGGCCCTCTGAAGAGTCTGTTGATTGTTCCTCTCTCAGGTCTTGGTCTGAGCTCTTTATGGATGAACTCCAGCCTCAGTGTGGGGGGGCTCATGGAGGAGGTCAGCTTTGATAGCAGCCTTCAGCTGCTCTGTCTGACTGGGTCTGGACTCTCTCATCGTCCTCTGAACAAACCTCCATAGATTCTCTACCAGGTTCAGGTCCTGCCAGTCTGCTCTCCAATCTTCAGAGAAGCAGTCATCCTCAGCAGGTGAAGCATGAGGTGCTCTAAAGTTGACTCTGCCTTGACTCTGGACTCCAGAAAACCAGTGGACCAACAGCAGCAGCAAAAAAAAAAAAAAAAAAAAAGCCATCAGTGGGTGTGGAAACTTGGGTCTGGACTTGAAGCAGCTTGAACTGGGAGCCTCTCCACTCTTCCTCCAGACTCTGGCTCCTTGATTCACAAACATCATGAAACATGACTTTCTCCTGATAAGAGGACTGCAGACACTGAGCTGTAGTCCAGTTCTTTTCCTCCTTAGTCCAGGTCAGACCCTCCTGACGTGCTCTCTGGTCCAGGAATGGGTTTAGTTAAACTCTTTGATCCGACTTGGTCTTACATTTACTGAATGTCAAAGATTTCAACCTGTGCAGTAAATTTCAATTCATCATTATTTCTGATTTTCTGATTTCTCAACAGTATTCAGACAGACAGACGTCTGAGATGACCATCACAGCTGTAAGTTATGACTTGTGTATTTTTGGGTCATTGAGCTCAAAGCCACGACTTCATTGGCTGCCATTCTATAGACATCAGTTGTGTTTTTCAACTGGGGCAGTGGTGGTGGTGGTGGGGGGGCAGTTTAGCAGAGCTTGTCCATTTGTCATGAAAGCAGACTAATGCAGTGACAAACTGACCCCCGTGGGTGGTAGCAGTGCTCTCTTTGGATGAGAGATCAGCAAAGATAATGAGAAGAGATGAATGAGGGACAACAGTGGATGATGCTAGATGGAAAAGTTCACTTCACTGAATATGAGTTGTAATTGTGTGAAAAGAGGATGGAAATCATGAAGAGGACCAAAGGACAGGGCTTCAGAGACAAGTGCGACAAAGCAATCAAAGGTGGTTCGGGGCTGAGCCCGCCAACCAAGATCAGGGTAAGGACCTTTTGTAACCCAAGGTGAAGAGAAAAAATAAAAAAGTAAAACAGTAAGTGAAGTGGCCAAACATGAGTAGTCAGGACCCCAGGAGATGGAGGGAACCTGCCACTACCCATGATGATGATGTTGCATGCAAGTTCGTTGTAAAATTTTGAATTTGAATTTTTCTAAGAAGTCTCTAAAACACCTTGAAGAAGCAGCACTTAAAAGGTCCAGCTCTTATTTTGAACAGTGTTTAAAAAAAAAAAAAAAAAAAAAAAAAGTGGACTGTCTGTCTGGTGTGGCACCATGAACCAAGGACTTTAATCAATTCCTTCATATCAAGTCCAATCTGCTTCAAATTTCAAGTTAACATTCAACAACAACCTATAAAAAAACAAAATTTCTTTATTATTATTTTTTATATTTTTTTATTTGTTTGCAAAAACATTACAGTGAGCTATGGGGGCACTCCAATAAAAAGGAAAAAGATAAAGTTATCTGAAAATAAATACTCAGGATATAGACATATAAAATATATTTAATATTTTAGTATCTCCCACCTTTTTTGGGTCTGAGGTTTTTCTTAAAGATAGGAGAAATATTCATACACCTTTAGCACAAGTGCAGAGCGAGTTTGGAGTGAAACAGGACGCAATCTTGATTAAGGGAGGAGTAAGGTTAGGGCGGAGCCACGTGGTGCGACTGAGAGCAGGGAGCAACAGAGGCAGACACCTTTGGTAGCCAGGAGTGGAAATTATTGCTGCTCCACTACGTTTACATGCTCTGCATACAAACAGGAGTGCTGGTCCAGTAAGATAACAGTTTTGGACAATCCCAAAATTAATGAAAATGATTGGCTGAATATGAACCCCACGCCCTCCAACAGTTTGTTCCAAGATGTACAATAAGGAGGCACTTCAAGGAAAATGGACTGCATAGTTGAGTCACCAGAAGAAAGACATTTCTACACAAATGCCTCAAAGTATCCAACTTACAATTTACCAAACAGCAAGAAAACACAGTTTCCTACAGAATCTGCATCATTGAATGCACCTATTAACGTCCAATCAGGTTTAAGAACAAACAACGTGGGCATGAATTAGGTTTCTGTGAGTGGCAGACTTCTATTCCTGTGACATGCTCATGTACTTATCCCTGACAGAAAGGGTGTGATTATGATCAAAACTTGTCTTTTCTAGCCACAGATTTGAGGGGAAAACAAATAATTCAGACTGTTTTTCTCATCTGCTAATGTGGACAGATGAAGCCTGACTATAAAATGATTTATTTTGTAAGTACCTCAGACACTCTTCTGCTTCTTCCCTCTTGGTCCTCCTGTCTTTTTTCCAGTGAGCTCAAAGTTTAATCAGCTCCTCTGTCACTTTTTCAAACCACTGCATTTTCTCCTCTCTGTTTGAAACTCTTCTCCTTTGTCATGTCTCTGTTAGGTTTTGCTGATTCCTCCTTTAATGTCCTTGAGCTGTTGTTTATTGTCTTGTTGGAAATCTTTTATCCCAGTCAGGATGAGTTTCAGGCAAACTTCTCTTGGTTCTCATTGGTGGAGGAGCTGCAGCTTGCTGTGGGAGACTCTGAACCTTGGTTTCCCTGTAATTCGGCTTTCTGTCAGTTTTCTTCAGTTTTACTTTGCCCTGCCTGTCTTGTAGAACAGACCTGCCCTTATCCATGTTTAACCTTTTCATTGAGTTTGTCGAGTAAATGGGCACTTAAGTCCTAGTTGTCAGGGAAGATTCTCTTTCAAGCTGCCATCTTGGCGGCTGCCAAACCGGAAACCTCATGAGCATCTTTATAAGAAACGGGTATTTTACGAGGTATTCGGCTATAAAGGAAGTCAGTGTAATCAAGTATAAAGGCCAAGGTTGTCACCTCCTACACCAAAGAAGTATCACTCAGGACTGAAAGAGAAGCATTCAAACACATATCCACTCAGGAAGCACAGATAAGAAGGGCAGATTGTTCCTCGCAGCATCCTCAAAAAGCTGAACTGTTTTCATCAATAGTATTAGGTCTCACCTCAGCTGAAGTTTATTTGGAGAGAAGAATCTTTCTGAGAGGCAGCAGAGAGGAAGAATGAAGAAATCAACTTTTGATAGATGTGTCTCATAGATTCCTTCCTGCCCGAGCAAGGATTCAAGGAACTTTGTTTTCGAAATAAGGCTTAGTACGGGAGCTCGAGAAGCTGCTGCACTCACAGTGTGTGTGTGTGTGTGTGTGTGTGTGTGTGTGTGTGTGTGTGTGTTTGATATCATCACGGATCTGTTCTGAGTCACAGCACATGATAATAGGTTTGAATTGTACGTGTAGAGCTTTTGTTTACAGTGCACCTACAGTTTAGGGCAAATGTTTGGACACACCTTCTCATTCAATTTGTGTTTTCTTTACTTTCATGACTATTTACCAGACTGATAGACCTTCATTTCTTAAAGTAATGATGGCCACTCGTTTGTCTTTAGTTAGCTGATTGGTTCTTGCCATGATATGAATTTTAACAGTTGTCCAATCAGGCTGTCGGCTGTGTGTTAACCTGACTTCTGCACAACAAAACTGATGGTCCCAACCCCATTGATAAAGGCAGAAATTCCACTAATTAACCCTGATAAGGCTCAGCTGTGAAGTGAAAAGCATTTCAGGTGCCCACCTCTTGAAAAATGTCAAAAGTAAACAAAGCAGTAATCAGAGTACAGTGTGGTTATTTTGAAGAAACTAGAATATAAAACACGTTTACAGTTATTTCACCTTTTTTTGTTAAGTACATAACTCCACATGTGTTCATTCGTAGTTTTGATGCTTCAGTGAGAATCTACAATGTAAAAGGTCATGAAAACAAAGGAAACTCATTGAATAAGAAGGTGTGTCCAAACTTTTGGCCTAAACTGTATGATACATGCCCTGTGTGGCCAGTCCTTTGAAGATTGAAGTATTAGCGGAATTAGCATTTGTAGAAATCAATACTTGTTCAAATTCCAAGCCAACATATTCCAAATGTATGTGGCGAGGGCTAAGTGGTTATGTCAGAAAGTTGTTTTTGGTTTAGCACATCTGATGTTCACATTAACCAAAGTCAATACAAAGATTTTATGTTGCCAGACAACGCCACCCTGGGAATTTCACCCAGGGAATTTACAGTTTATTACGCAAGGCACACAGGTTCGTTATACTCAAAGGCTTGAGACGTGGTTTCCAGTGTAGTAAAAAAAACAACCTTTATTTGTTAAACAAATTTTAAAAATAGATCATTAAAACCAACACTCACACAAAAGGGGAAAGGGAAGAAAAACACAAAAGAAATATTCAGGTGCTGAGGGTACCTGTGGAGAGGGGGGCTAGTGAAGGGGGAGGTATCCACCAACTGAAAGAAAGCAAATGAAAAGCACCCAGACACAAGTGACACACACACAGGGTAGTGACCAAACCAAATCCCGGGAACACACAGCACACCAAAAAGGGGGGGATCCCACCACCTGGCACCAGCACCACCACCACTGGCCCTCAGCAGCTGAAAGAAAGGAAACACAATTAGGGGATGAATAAACCAAAAAGAAAATGATAATAAATGCCACAAAAGATGAAACAAGAAACTAATTCCTAAATATAATAACAAAAATACTCAAAAGAAACCCCAAACACAATAAACACAAAGAATAACTATACCAATTATCTAAACAAAAGAAAATAAGCAAACCTACACAAAATAACCCAACCCATAGGACACACTAAACAAAGCAAACTAAACCCTAAAGTTACACAAAATAATCCCAAACCTAAAGAAATAATGCACAAAACCCAAATTGACACAATCACACTTAAAAGGCAGCAGAGAGTTAAGAATAGTGGGGGAGGTCGGAGACTTTTAACGGGGATGCGTGGGGACTGGCCGGTAACTGCCAGAAGCAACTAGCCCCAACGACACCCTTCACAGGGCACAGCAGAGTGGAACAACCCCACACCAAGCGGAGAACACGCAATAGAGCAGCCCCACACAAAGCAGAGTAGACGCAGGCAGAGAAGCGCAGCTCCTCTAAGCAGAGTAGAGCAGCCTCCACAACGCAGCAGTGGAGCAGCCCCCCCACAAAGCAGCAGCGGTCCGATCAGCTGGTGGTGACGTCAGTTTCACCTCCACAGTAGACGCGGCGAGCGCGCACACACACACACGCACCAGAGGAGGGAGAGAGAGAGAGCCAACGGCAACAAGTGTCCACCACAAACCGGAGCAGAGACGCACAACACCGGAGCACACAACTTAAACCACGCGGTCGCCCTCGCACAGCGCGACCCGGAAGCCAACAAGAGCAGAGAGAGGAAGAAGCAGGGGGAGGACCACAACTTAAATTCTCTCCCCTTTGCCACGATTGGCCCAGAGAGGCGCCCCATTAATTGAACCAAAAACCTACCTGAGCTACGTACAAACAGCGTTAATTCTATGCTGCTACATNAATTCCAAGGTCTAAACAGAGCAGACACTGAGTTGGACACAGAAGGAGTGTTAGAGACCTGTACAGTACCAGCTGGACGTGGGAGGCGATTTACATTGGAATGGTGACCCGCAGTGGAGCGAGAGGTCCGACGTGGTGCACCTGAACAACTAGCTACAGGAGCCGCCGAAGATGTTGAGGCTTCCGCAAACGAAGCGGTCGAAGGGCCACACCCAAGAGCTAAGTGGGGTGGTGGCGCCGTCACTTGAGCGGCGGGCGGGGTCACTGAAACTAACCTGGTGGAAGGCCTAACAGAGGTAGCCACAGGGGATTGTTGCTCAACGACCAGCAAATCATACTCAAAAGAGCACTCCTCCTCCAAGGGTGATGGTTGCACCGGTGGGGAGTTGTGAGCAGGGGTACTCCCAGGGGAGTCTACTCCCACCACGGGTTTCAGCATGACGCGATGTACCTGTCTTACCTTGGTCAGGTCATCTACTGGCCCGATGGTGTACACTGAGCCACCCTGGCTCGGTGCCCTCAACACGCGATACTTCACCGAACTCCAACGATCCCGGGTCTTATTGGGCCCCCTTGCACTAAAGTCCCGCAGGAAAACTAACTGACCCTCCTTTAACGGAGGTCCTTCACATGTTGATCATGGGCTCTTCGCCTTTTATCAGCAGCCTGTTGCAAGCGTTCTTTCGCACTCTCAAATGCCACCTGCAGTCGAGCTTGGTGTTCCTGAACCCAGTCATGAACAGACCCACCAACTGGATTCTCAACTCTACCTAACAGGAAATCTACTGGTAGCCTGGGGTCTTGACCAAACATCAGGAAAAAGGGAGACTCTCCTGTCGCCTGATGGGGGGTGGTATTATAACAATAGAGAACCTGAGGCAAACACACATTCCAGTCCCTCTTCCGAGAGACTGGCAGAGTACGCAGCAGATTATGAAGCGTCCGGTTAAATCTCTCACATTGACCATTCCCTTCTGGATGGTAAGGTGTGGTACGTGATTTAACAATACCGTACAAGTGACACAACTGCTGAATGAGGGAACTTTCAAAGTTCCGGCCCTGGTCTGAATGCAACCTAGCAGGGACACCAAATTTATAAAACCATTCTGACACCAGAACCTTGGCAACAGTGGCAGCGCGCTGATCCCGTGTTGGGATAGCTACAGTGTACTTGCTAAATACATCCGTCATAACCAAAACATTTTCTACACCATTCTGGGCAGGCTCCAGAGTGGTGTAATCAACAGCAAGAATTTCATTGGGGCGTGATGCCAACAGATGCCCCATAAAGCCACTTGCTTTGGGGTGCACATCTTTGGCAACTTGACACCGCTCGCATGTCTGACACCAGCGAGCTACGTCAGAGGACATGTTCGGCCAGTAGCACCGAGACCGCAGGAGTGCCAAAGTTCGCTCCACTCCTTGGTGTCCATGCTCCTGGTGGGCTTTGGTCAACACCTCACTAACAAGCGAGGCAGGCAACAACAACTGAAGCACGGCTTCAGCACCATCAGGGCGGAACACTTGGCGGTACAACACACCATTATCCTCAACCAGTCGATCCCACTGCCTGAGCAGGGACAGAGCAGACTGGGTCAACTGGGCTCGCTCTTCCCGACTAGGACGCTGCTTTCTCACCCAGAATTCAAACAGCTCCTGAATGACAGGATCAGCCTGTTGAAGGGCACGAAGCTCAACAGCAGTGCGCTGTGGCATGACAACGACAGCAGCTTGGGTCGCCTCCACCTTCCTCAACCTCAGGGCCTGTTGCAAGGGCTGAGGCACAGCAGTACCTGGAAGCATAGCCTCCACATTCTGGGGACCTGGTGGATATTGGCGGGAAAGCGCATCTGCATTCCTGTTACTTCAACCAGACCGATACTTGAGCTCAAAATCAAAAGAAGCTAGCTGAGCTGCCCACCTCTGCTCGGTGGCAGCCAGTTTAGCAGAGGACAAATGACTGAGAGGGTTATTGTCTGTGTAGACAATGCACTTATTACCCAGCAAATACTCTCTAAACTTCTCCGTCATGGCCCACTTAAGGGCCAAGAACTCGAGCTTCATGGAACTATAATTTACCATGTTCCTTTCTGGGGGTCTCAGGCCTCGACTAGCGTATGCTATGGGCCTCACCTTTCCGTCCTGCTCCTGCGAGAGCACGGCTCCCAAGCCACCATGGCTTGCATCCACCTCTAATATAAAGGGGAGTGAAAAATCGGCGTAGGCTAACACTGGTGCAGTGGTGAGCCTAGTTTTTAATGCCTCAAAGCTCTGATGACACTCATCGGTCCAACAACTAACAATAACACGCTCTGACTTCTTACCTGCCCTGGTGCTACCACATTCAGCTACAACTTTGTGGAGAGGAGCTGCCAGCTTGGCAAACCCCTCAACAAAACGCCTGTAATAACTCGCGAAGCCAAGAAAGGACCGCAGCTCCGAGACAGTAGTGGGAATCGGCCAATTGGCTACCACTTCAAGCTTGCTCGGATCTGCGGAGACACCTTCACCAGAAATAACATGGCCCAAGTAGCTCACTTTCTTTTGAAAGAAGGAGCACTTACTTAACTTAGCTTTAAGGCCTTCCTGTTGTAAGCGACCCAGCACTAACTTCAGCCTTTCCAGATGTTGCTCTACGGTGGAAGAAAACACAACAATATCATCTAGATACAGCAATAGTGACTGACACTGCTGATCACCAAAAATACGCTGCATTAACCTCTGAAAAGTACCAGGTGCATTACAAAGTCCAAAGGGCATTCTGTTCCATTCAAACAAGCCAAAAGGTGTACAAAACGCGGTCTTGGGACGGTCTACATCAGTGACAGGAACCTGATTGTATCCACTAGCCAAGTCAAGAGTTGAAAACAAACAAGCACCAGACAGAGCGTCAAGGGACTCCTCTATGCGGGGTAAGGGAAAAGCATCCTTCCGAGTTTTACTGTTGAGCTGTCTATAATCAACACACATGCGGATAGACCCATCCTTTTTCCTCACCAACACAATTGGGGACGCATAGGGGCTACTACTCTCTCGAATGACCTGAGAGGAGAGCAGCTGGTTAATGTGTTCCTTCACGACCTCATATTCAGAGGGTGGGATACGCCTGTAACGTTGCCGGACCGGAACATCATCGAACAGAGGGATGTCATGAGAAATGAGGTTGGTACAACCCAAGTCTCCATCATGAGCTGAAAATACAGTGGCATACTGCTTCAACACAGACTTTACCTGAACCTGTTCCTCAGCAGACAAAGAGGACAGATCCATATCCTCAACCTGCTGCTGCACGCTGGAAGAAACTGTCTGTGAGGACAGAGTGGCCACACCTGATGGCACCTCAGTGACCCCTGCAGGGAGACTGACAACATTCACAAAATCCAGCGTGCCAACAGCTGTGCGGGGATGCAACAGCACCTCAGTGGAACCCACATTTACAACAGGTATAAACGCTGTACCTCTAACTACTCTAACCAGAGCAGGGGAAGCCAGCAAACCAGCAGGCAAACCAGACTCCAAGGGCTCAAAATGGACAGTGGAGCCAGAGTACTGCTCCGAACAGGTGGCAGTCACAACCTTCATGGCTCCACCCGGGATCCGCCAGTCTCTCTTACCCCTGACCTTTACCCGTCTTGGACAATCACTGGGGACCTGAGAACTATCAACACGACACTGCTGCAGTGCCTGCAAAACAGACTTAGGGGCCTCCAAAACACAGGGCTGTGCAAACAAGGCCGCACCATGTTGCACAAAAAGCTCTTGGTAGCACTTACGCATCACATTCATTCCTAAAACACCAGGCACTCGATTCGGCACACCTCCAGGGGGGTCCCTCACCACCAACACTCCACAGTGGGGCATCAACTTGCCACAAAGTTTTACTTCAAGCTCCAGGTAGCCAACATATGGAATAGCTAAACCATTAGCAGCTTTGAGCTCCAACCAGTGACATGATCTGAGACGCTCCTGACCCCAAGGCTCAAAGTGCTGGCGGAAGAAGCTCTCGGAAACTGTGGTCACCATGGACCCGGTATCAACTAAACAGGGGACTTTAATACCACCCATGTCCACATCTAAATGAGGACAAGAAGAAATAAGCTTAGACGCCTCTGAACTACTCGAAACCTCATGTGAGCCAGTAGCGGCCCCACCTAAACTGTGGCTCTGCAGTTCGGTGGGCACTAGTTTTCCGGCACCGGTGCGGTGCGGGACTGTCTACCAGGGGTGTATGGGGGTCGTGAGGGGGCCTGTGGGCGAGATGAAACACGCACTCCATCACAATTTCTCGCAATATGACCCGGCTGGTTACAGCGCAGGCATACTATAGGGCCAGAACGAGGTGGACGAGTGTACTGTTGGGGGTTCTGTAAGCGAGCAATGCTTTCAGTGAGCTGATTAAGCTGCTCTTGCTGNTCGAAACCTCATGTGAGCCAGTAGCGGCCCCACCTAAACTGTGGCTCTGCAGTTCGGTGGGCACTAGTTTTCCGGCACCGGTGCGGTGCGGGACTGTGATGGTCCCCACATACCCCCAGCACTCCCCCGGACACCCGCTCTACTTTGTGCGTGAGGTAGTGTTAAAGAGCGTTATACTGGGCCGACCAATGTCGCGTCCGTATGATATCCCGGTCTTGCTCCACCTGCTCACATGACAACCCCCAAGACATTCGCTCGTTACGAAAGTCACTCGACTAATTCGACGAGAAGCTGACACCTCAACATTTCCTTCATTTCACTCATCTCAGACACAGAAGAAGAAGAGACAGGTACCTGAGGACCACCATGAACACCATACTGGACACCAAGCACTAAGGGGACTGAGTGACTGCGGCCCCTAGCGCCGCCAGGCAAACCTTCACGCTCCCACTGAATGGCCTCTGCTCTGACATCAAGCAAGGTGGAATTAGGCTGTCTGCGCACCAGCTGCTTTAACTCACGGCGCAAAGAACTATTCAATACTTGCTCTACAAACTGATCTCTCAAAAGGGCCTCTGAATTTAACAAACCTGCAGGTGCACGCTGCTTCACTTTCTCCATAAGACCCATCAAAGCAAGGGAGAACTCCTGAAGAGTCTCACCCTCCTCCTGCTTCCTGGAAAAGAATGCCTCCTGCAAAGCAACATAGGACTCTGTGCATCCATACAACTCCCGCAAAATGGCAAGGATACTCTCTGGGTCCTCTTTCTCTGCGCTGGAGCGATACTTGATCTCATCTCTGGCTTCACCCTCTAGGTGATCAAACAGGAAAACGCCTGGTCAGGTCGAGACAGATGCCGGGCCCTCATACACGCCTGCACCTCCTGATAGGTGAGTAAGTTTGGATATGGATGGGAAGGGGATTTCTGACCTGTGAAGGATAGAGATCCCTGTTTTTAATCAGAGAGACCACGTCTCTGTGATCGTTATCTCCCCCGTTATCCCCCACGACTTCTCCATCTACCTTATCATGATCCCGGTCGGACAAGGACAGCGTTGGCGAGTAACAGTCGAAAGTTGACACGAACCAGTGCTCTAAGTTCCTGAATGTCTTCATCCATGACTAGGCAAAAAAAAAACCAATATACTACAGGCACTTAAAGATGGCGCAACGGCACCACAAAAGCTAAGCCTGCAAGTAAATGTTAGTTAACCCTCACCAGAACCGTCACCAGGATCCGCTGAGAACCACTGCTGCTTTGTTTTCAAATGCTCCACACTCCACTCTGCATGCACAAAAAAAAAACCACAATCAATACACAAGATATTTACACAAAACAACAATGAAAACAAAAGGAACACACGTCTCAGCCTTTCAAGAGAGTATATCCTGCCGACAACGCCAAGTTTGTGGCGAGGGCTAAGTGGTTACGTCAAAGTTTATTTTTGTTTTAGTACATCTGGTATTCACATTAACCAAAGTCAATACAAAGTTTATATCCTGCCAACAACGCCAAGTTTGTGGCGAGGGCTAAGTGGTTATGTCAGAAAGTTGTTTTTGGTTTAGCACATCTGATGTTCACATTAACCAAAGTCAATACAAAGATTTTATGTTGCCAGACAACGCCACCCTGGGAATTTCACCCAGGGAATTTACAGTTTATTACGCAAGGCACACAGGTTTGTTATACACAAAGGCTTGAGACGTGGTTTCCAGTGTAGTAAAAAAAACAACCTTTATTTGTTAAACAAATTTTAAAAATAGATCATTAAAACCAACACTCACACAAAAGGGGAAAGGGAAGAAAAACACAAAAGAAATATTCAGGTGCTGAGGGTACCTGTGGAGAGGGGGGCTAGTGAAGGGGGAGGTATCCACCAACTGAAAGAAAGCAAATGAAAAGCACCCAGACACAAGTGACACACACACAGGGTAGTGACCAAACCAAATCCCGGGAACACACAGCACACCAAAAAGGGGGGATCCCACCACCTGGCACCAGCACCACCACCACTGGCCCTCAGCAGCTGAAAGAAAGGAAACACAATTAGGGGATGAATAAACCAAAAAGAAAATGATAATAAATGCCACAAAAGATGAAACAAGAAACTAATTCCTAAATATAATAACAAAAATACTCAAAAGAAACCCCAAACACAATAAACACAAAGAATAACTATACCAATTATCTAAACAAAAGAAAATAAGCAAACCTACACAAAATAACCCAACCCATAGGACACACTAAACAAAGCAAACTAAACCCTAANACACACACACACGCACCAGAGGAGGGAGAGAGAGAGAGCCAACGGCAACAAGTGTCCACCACAAACCGGAGCAGAGACGCACAACACCGGAGCACACAACTTAAACCACGCGGTCGCCCTCGCACAGCGCGACCCGGAAGCCAACAAGAGCAGAGAGAGGAAGAAGCAGGGGGAGGACCACAACTTAAATTCTCTCCCCTTTGCCACGATTGGCCCAGAGAGGCGCCCCATTAATTGAACCAAAAACCTACCTGAGCTACGTACAAACAGCGTTAATTCTATGCTGCTACATGTAATTTTCACAAGTAACAACTCAATTCAAATGAATCTACAATTCATTTTTCACTGGTAGAAATGGTCAACTGTAGAATCTAATTTTCGGGCTCGCTTGTTACTTGTTGAATCTGTTACCTTAATATAAGGAGTGGGAGGACCCCCAGTTCTACTGCATAATGTCTCATCCTAGGTCTCCTAATTCTAAGACATTTACCCATGAAAAATGATGAAAAGAGGAGTCCAAATCAGCAGGAGAGTCCATTCAGTTTGAATCCAGGAAAAAGTTTATTCAAGTCTAGCCATCTTTAATAAAGTTTCTGAGTTGAAAGATTTGCAGCACGTTAAATATTCTGTACCAACTGATAAAACTAAACAACATGAATAACGACTAAAAAGAAACCTCTTGCATTTCCTAAAACCTTTCCTAAACCTTCTAACAAAACTCTTAGCCTAAAAACCTCCATCCCAAAAACCTGTGTAGGAAAAAGCCCCCTGAGTAGAAGCCTGCCTCCCTTAAAAACCCAGCGGACATCCCTTCTCCAGTGGTGATTGGCTGTTTATTTAGAGCAGCAGGGCCTTGTAGGGGGGGCAGGATACCACCTGATCAATGAGGAGGGGTACAGATAATATCTGGTATCACATCTTACAAGTTTGTGTCCACGAAGTCCAAAGAACATCAGCAAATTGACAGTGAACCTGGAATTAAGGGAATTACTCAGGACCTGTTAGGATCTTCAGAATGAGTTCAAGTTTAACTTTTACAGAGAACATTGAAATCACCAATGGGCAGAAATCTGTGGGTCAGCTCAGCTGCTGTGTGCTTTGAATAGCCTGGAGACAGGGAGCTTGGTTCCAGTGACCAGATGGTTGTAGCTGACCTGCAGTTTGCAACCTATAGTCTACGTATAGGCCAGTCTGTGAAAGATGCACAGAACAACATTTTTGTTTATGGCCTTGTCTTCTCCTGGAGACAGCCGTCTGACGAACGCGACAGCTGGCATCTATATGTAAGGATATCTGGGAATTTGCCTTCAGTAGGGTATATTGCTTACTTTAATCAAAAAAACTCCACAACACAACCTTTGCCATTGGCTTCTATTACTTAATCACAGGTATCTGTAATCCAATTCTACATGTAATCATTTAAAGTCAGAATACCCATGATTTATCTCATATTTATTCACGATATCTTCATCCCATTTCTCACTGGTAAAAATGTTAATCCTTGATATCAACAGTTTCTTTCTTACCAGTGACAAAGTTCATGGAGGGCAGAGATATGGAGTCTGACATGCAAAAATCAGGAAACGAGATCAGGCAGAAAAAGTCAAGTATGAGGAGCTACACAAGAAACAGTTGGATGTGTCCACCAGGGAAGATCAGTGATGATCTGCCAAGGAAGTGAGAGAACACCAGGGCAAAGGAAGGAGGGGGGAGGGAGTTAAAGGAGACACAGGTGCACATCAGGGAGAGGCCCAGAGATCAGCAGGGAGGGGCCCAGTGATCAGCAGGGAGGGGCCCAGTGATCAGCAGGGAGGGAGGCAGTCTGACAGGGACTGAGAAAGACCAGGCACCAAGGTTGACAAGAAAACAGATCGTTCAAAAATCATATTTGAAATTGGTAGACAGTGACAGTGTCTGTTCTTCTGAACAGAACTTTAGGCTGCATATGTCATGTCTCATCAGAAATGTTAAGTTGTACATTTTACTTCGATGTTGTCTTTCATGTTTGTCATGATTTTACTTTGCAGTCACATCTCTCCTCTCGTTTCAGGAAACTTAATCCCACCTACTGTATTTTTGCACCCCGTTTTCTGCACCAACGTTTTTCATGTTTCAGCACGTTTAAGCTCATAGACGCTGCTTTGAGTGGACTCAGGGAGTTTTGGTCACTTTTGCTCCAGTGTAAACTCTGGGAAAAGCTCAAGAAGTGTCCAACAGTTTGTCTATTGAACAGTCTTGATTCTGAGTCCTTAAAGAAAACTGTGTTTCGGGCAAATGTACTGGTGCCTGAAGTTTAACCACAACATTTTCAAACCAGTGATAAAACTGCCAACCAAACCTACGTCCAGTTTGCACGAGAGAAAAGTTTTTTGACAAGTGGTGCCAGGTGTGAAGTGTTAAATGCAGCGAGGATCTAAAGGAGTGAATACGACCTGAGGAGTGTAAGAACTGTCTACCTGAGTGGATTGTTGTTTAATGAAACAAACAAAAAGTATATGTAAATATAAATATAAATTCACACATATATATATATATATATATATATATATATATATATATATATATATATATATATATATATATATGTGTGTGTGTGTATATACAGTTGTGCTTGAAGTTTACACCCCCCAGCAGAATTTCTGATTTTTGGCCTTTTCTGAGAAAATATGAATGTTAACACAAAATCCTCTCTGTCACTCATGGTTAGTGGTTGGATGAAGACATTTATTGAAAGAAAAACCCAGTTTACTCTTTTCAAATCATAATGACAACAGAAACTTCAAAAATGACTCAGTTCAAAATTTACACCCCCTGGTGATTTTGGCCTGATAAATGCACAACTTTGACATAAATGTGTTTGAATGTCTCCTAAAGGTAACCATCCTCACCTGTGATCTATTAGCTTTAATCAGTGTGTGTGTATAAAAGCTCAGTGAGTTTCTGAGCTCCTGACAGACACATGCACCTTTCACTCAGTGCTGCATTGAAGTTTCTGGTTTCTGTGTCATGGGGAAAGAAAAAGAATTGTCAAAGGATCTGTAAGAAAAGGCAATCCAACTGTAAATAACAGGAAAAGAAGATAAATATGTATATATGTGTACGTATATGTATATATAAATATATGTATATACATATGTACATGTGGCTCCTCCTGTCACCGTTCTACGATTTTGAAGCCAAAAACCCCGTTTCTAGAGCCGCCATTGTGCAGCCAGAGTCTGTGCAGAAGGTGAATTTCTGGTGGAGCTGAGTAAAAAAGAGAAATAAAAATATTTATTTCTTCTTCTTTAGAAGGTTTAGTCTCTTTTTGGTTCTCTTTCCTGAAGTTTCTTATATCCCTGATAAAAACTAGTCACAAACGGCGGCTGTCAACTCTCCAAAACGAAACTTTTAACTCAGTTTTTAATGTCTAATAACTAATGAAAAACCAACTCCTCTGTAAAAAGAAGACTTGAACACTATGCAGCCAAATTACATCGTCACCACCTTAGCGTAAGGATGAGAGGAACATTTCTACAGCGTATCATCATTTTTTACGTTTTCCCAGTTCATATCCGAAATGCATGGGGAGGCGGGGCTTATGACCTATACTGCAGCCAGACACCAGGGGGCGGGGCGTCTGCTGGAGGCTTCAGTTGTAGCCAAACGTCATCGGTCCACTGATTATACAGTCTATGGGTGAGACACAAAGGATAGATTTCAGTGGAAGAACATTCATTGTGGACTGTTGGACAGAGGCACATTGTTGAATTGTTGGACATGAATGGAAGCTCTGTTTGTGGTGTGTCCCTTCATGAAGCTACATTTCTCTTTCCTTCCCTCGAAGTGGAGGCCATATACTGCAGGCCAATGAGAGCAGGGAACACTGGGTTTCCTCCACAAAACACTTTAACCACAGACATGCTCCAAATGCACCAAAACCAGTATTAGCCTCAAAAAGCAGCAGCCATTATCATATCATACAGCTCTGGAAAAAAATAAGAGACCACTGCAAATCTTTTAGAAATCAGTATCTCTACATATTTGAAAATCTTACTCAAACAAATACCTATAAATAGCAAAATCAGAGAAACTGAAAAGTTTTCAGTGGTCTCTTTTCAGAGCTGTATTATCATATTATCATATCATATTATCATATCAGCCATCGGCTAAGGGTGATGAAAAGAATGAGTATCTGCATTGGCTCTTAAAAATTCATAGCAGTCGATGCCTGGTTTTATCCGCTCGACAAACCTGTAAAAATATGACATAATGTGATAATTGTCCGGGACATAAGACTCTTTCATTTTTGGGACTGATAAAACAGGTGAGGAAGTGACTCACTGGTCCAGGGCAATCTTCCACTGATGGAGAGGTCTGCAGCTGACAGGAGAAGGCATTCCCCACCCCCCCACCCCAACCCACCCTACCCCCCATGCTGGACACATGTCTCAAGGGACCAATGATGCTGAGAATATCTGCTGCCTCTGCTATTGCACCCTTCACTTCTCAGACTGTTGTTGTTTCCTGTATTTTAAAAGAAAAGAGAAGAGAATGAAGGAGCTAATGAGCGAGTGGTACAAAAAGGCAAGGACAAACAAAGGATGCAGGGTTTTGAGGTTACTGTATCTTTAAATATAATGACAAGACAGCAAGGGATCAGAACCTCCAGCAGGGGGCAGGCCTTGCTTTACCTGTCAGCTTCTTCTCAACATTCAAGAGCTTTTCCACAAGAAACTCTGGCATCAAGTCCCCACACTTCTTTTCCAGCAGGAAGCAACTTCCCTGAAACTTTCCACTTTTTTTTTTTTTTATCTGTTCGTTTTGACTAATTGTCTGAGGTAATCCTGTACACAACAGAAAACTGTCATAAGGGAAAGCACGCATACACACATGCACGCACACACGCACGCACACACGCATGCATGCACACATGCGCACACTCAAACACACAGAGACACAGACACAGACACACACACACACACACACACACACACACACACACACACACACGCTCACATTCACATGTGGTTGTGTAAGAGATGGGGAGAGTGTGTCATGCTACAGTGGGGGAGTCACAGCTGGGGAGAGCCTGGTTACAGATTGTGTTGGTCTTGTTTGTTCTGCAGTGAGTTTATGAGCTCTCTCTCTTTATGAACGTGAGTGTGTATGTGAGTCTGTCTGTGTGTGTGTGTGTGTGTGTGTGAGAAACAGTTTCCTAAAGAGGACACTCTTTGAATGAAGGTACAGTGATAAAAGCGTTGGTAAAAACTGAACTCTCCCCTCTGAGTGAAGATCTCTCCCTGACTGAACAGCTGCCTGTTGTTCAGTCCTGATCCTGAAAACTCTACAAATTTTTGTCCTTTTGGTTCACACTGTACAAACCAGCTGACAGCAATTTTTCTTTGACTTCAAAAGCATCTTATCACAGCAACTTATGAGAGCAACTGCAGCAGAGTGACAGCAGCAACAGCAGCAGCAGAGCAACAACAATGGAGAATCAGCAGAACAACTACACTGTCAGAGTGATAGAGGCAGAGCATCAGCGGCTCAGCGACAGCAGCAGAGCAACAGCAGCAGAGCAACAGCAGCAGAGCAACAGCAGCATCAAAGCAAAAGCAGCATCAAAGCAACAGCAGCAGGGCAACAGCAGCAGAGCAACAGCAGCAGAGCAACAGCAGCATCAAAGCAACAGCAGCATCAAAGCAAAAGCAGCATCAAAGCAACAGCAGCATCAAAGCAAAAGCAGCATCAAAGCAACAGCAGCATCAAAGCAACAGCAGCGTCAAAGCAACAGCAGCATCAAAGCAACAGCAGCATCAAAGCAACAGCAGCATCAAAGCAACAGCAGCATCAAAGCAACAGCAGCATCAAAGCAACAGCAGCATCAAAGCAACAGCAGCATCAAAGCAACAGCAGCGTCAAAGCAACAGCAGCATCAGAGCAACAGCAGCATCAAAACAACAGCTGCTGAGCACCATAAGCAGATCGAGAGCAGAGACAGAGCATTGGAGGCACAGCCTCAGTGGCAGAGGGACAGCAGCAGAAAACAGCAATGGACAATTGGATGCAGAGTGACAGTGGAGATGGGACAGCGGCAGAGCCACAGCAACGGACAAGAGAGACAAATCAGAGCAGCAGCAGAGCAGCAGCAGAACAGCTGCAAACCAGCAGCAGAGCAGCAGCAGAGCAGCAGCAGAACAGCAGCAGATCAGCTGCAAACCAGCAGCAAAGNGCATCAAAGCAACAGCAGCATCAAAGCAACAGCTGCATCACAGCAACAGCTGCATCAAAACAACAGCTGCATCAGAGCAACAGCAGCATCAAAGCAACAGCAGCGTCAAAGCAACAGCAGCATCAAAGCAACAGCTGCGTCAAAGCAACAGCAGCAGAGCAACAGCAGCAGAGCAACAGCAGCATCAAAGCAACAGCAGCATCAAAGCAACAGCTGCGTCAAAGCAACAGCAGCATCAAAGCAACAGCAGCATCAAAGCAACAGCAGCGTTAAAGCAACAGCAGCATCAGAGCAACAGCAGCATCAAAACAACAGCTGCTGAGCACCATAAGCAGATCGAGAGCAGAGACAGAGCATTGGAGGCACAGCCTCAGTGGCAGAGGGACAGCAGCAGAAAACAGCAATGGACAATTGGATGCAGAGTGACAGTGGAGATGGGACAGCGGCAGAGCCACAGCAACGGACAAGAGAGACAAATCAGAGCAGCAGCAGAGCAGCAGCAGAACAGCTGCAAACCAGCAGCAGAGCAGCAGCAGAGCAGCAGCAGAACAGCAGCAGATCAGCTGCAAACCAGCAGCAAAGCAGCAGCAGAGCAGCAGCAGAGCATCTGCAGAACAGCAGCAAAGCAGCAGCAGAGCAGCAGCAGAGCAGCAGCGGAGCAGCAGCAGAGCAGCAGCAGAGCAGCAGCAGAACAGCTGCAAACCAGAAGCAAAGCAGCAGCAGAGCAGCAGCAGAGCATCTGCAGAACAGCAGCAGCAATGCAGCAGCAGAACAGCAGCAGTGCATTAGCAGCAGAGCAGCAGCAGCAGAGCAGCAACAGCAGTGCGGCAGCAGCAGCATTCGTCGTTGTCTCGTCGTCACGTCGTCGTCGTCGTCTCGTCGTCTCGTCGTCGTCTCGTCGTCATCTCGTCGTCGTCTCGTCGTCGTCTCGTCGTCTCGTCGTCGTCTCGTCGTCACGTCGTCGTCGTCGTCGTCTCGTAGTCGTCTTCGTCTCGTCGTCGTCTAGTCAACGTCTTGTCGTCGTCGTAGTCTTGTCGTCGAGAGCAGTAGCAGAGCAGCAGCAGCAGAGCAGCAGAGCAGCAGCAGCAGAGCAGCAGAGCAGCAGTAGAGCAGCAGCAGAGCAGCAGCAGAGCAGCAGAGCAGCAGCAGAGCAGCAGTAGAGCAGCAGCAGCAGAGCAGCAGCAGAGCAGCAGCAGAGCAGCAGCAGCAGCAGAGCAGCAGCAGAAGCAGAGCAGCAGCAGATCAGTTGCAGAACAGCAGCAGCATCAGAACAGCAGCAGAGCAGCAGCAGTGCAGCAGCAGTGCAGCAGCAGCAGCAGCAGCAGCAGAGCAGCAGCAGCAGCAGCAGCAGCAGCAGCAGCAGAGCAGCAGCAGCAGCAGCAGCAGAGCAGCAGCAGCAGAGCAGCAGCAGCAGCAGCAGCAGCAGCAGCAGAGCAGCAGCAGCAGCAGCAGCAGCAGCAGAGCAGCAGCAGCAGAGCAGCAGCAGAGCAGCAGCAGCAGAGCCACAGCGGCAGAGGAGGCTGTTTGAGTTTTTCCGTCCTGCATCTCTCAGCCTTTGTGCTTGGTTCTGTCTCTTCCTGCCTTGCTCTCATATCCTGGTGCTCCCAGAGCTGCAGGAGCCTCATTGGTCCACACTGCTTTTAATGACTGTTTTAGCTGTTCAACAGCATCAGAGCTCTAATTCAAAGTCAACGTGAAATGAACTCTGACATAAAGCAGCATGATTGGAGGGAACCATGGTGGGAGAAAACATGTGACAAACATTTGTCTGACCTGTTAACCTGACATGACCAGACTTTAATTTACAGTCCACGGTACTTCACATCCTCTGACATCAGAAGATGTTAACCTGCTGTCCTGACTTGACTCAGGGTTACATCACGCTTCCAGTCTGTGTGCTCTGCAGTAAACAGAAGCAGATTGATGATTCTGACGTTTTTTGAAGTAATACCAACCAGATGTGTAATGTGTTTATACTGAGGGGCTCTCAGCTCTCAGTTTGTCCTGAGGCTCACAGAGATTTCACATTAATGCCTCATCCCCTGAAAAATCACCCTCATCTAAAAACAGGAAATCAAGAATAAAAGAGGGAGCAGAGTGTTTCCGCTCAAAGACTGGAGAAGATCTGATATGTCTGAGGTGGCAGAACTTCTTTATGTCATATCTGAAAGAAAGAACATTTAAAGAAGTACAAATTATTCTTCACTTCAAAGAGCTCATTGACAGGACGAGGCTGCGTGCTGAGCTACAGAACCACCATCATCCCTCAGTACCAGCTCTGATCTGAGGGGCAACCACTCGGTTTGATCCACGTTTGACCCTGAAGTGAACAGACAGCAGGTAATACATCACTGTACACAGACTGTACAAAAGGCCACACAAACTGTATGGAAGATCTACACAAACATGGTTGAGTGTCTTTGAGGACAGAGAGGCACAGAACTACACAAACAATACACGGAACCAAAAAACATGTACAGGAACTATACACAAAAGTACACAAACTGCACATATACACTATATGCAGAACTTAACAAACTGTACAAAGAAAGACGCAGCAGTGAACACAGCACTACACAAACTTCATATGTACCAGAACCAGAACCGTGCAAACTTTGCATGTACTGTACAAAGAGCTGCACAAACTGTTCACAAACCATAGATAGTACATAATCAGTGCTACTTAAACCCATCACAAGCCATAAACAGAAGTCCATAAACTGTAAACAGAGCTACACAAACACGCCTGAGTGTCTCTGGGGTCAGGTTGTGGAAAGTTAAGGAAAATTCATCAGCTGTCCTCAAAGCCAGAGTCAACCCATATGGAAAAGAAACAGGAAAAGAAACAGGACAAACCTCTAAGAAGTTTCCGCTTTTATACATCTGTGCATCTTTTCAGACTTGTGAGTTTCATACTGTGACTGACTGTTTGATGTGGCCACTTTTACACATTTTCCATACAAGATAAAAAAGGACCAAGTATGAATCAAGTAAAAATGTTGTTAGTTGGTGTATAAACAAATGCAGGACAAATGATGTTTTCTGTACATTTCATGTAATCCTTGGAGTTTCAAACCATATGTCTGATTTAAAGATGTATGCTTTATGAATGTATAGAAATCAATGATGCTCATTTTGTCTTGATTAATAATGTGCAGGAATTATTCTTTGTTGTCACACAATCAGACTCTGCTGTTTGTCTTACCTTGCTGACAGTTTGTGCTGTCATTTCAGCCTTCATCAGAGCCTCAGGACTTTCCGGTGTGACGCATCTTTTCAGACAGCTCATTGGGAATCCTGTCGTGACATTTCATTAAACAGAGCTGACAGGGCGCAAGAACTTATGATTCAATTAAGAGTCACCACTGAACCTGATGAGCATGTTTTTGGACTGAGGGAGGAAGCTGGAGTACCTTGAGAGAACCCACGCATACACAGGGAGAACATGGAAACACCCTCCATGTCCACAACAGGATTTGAACAGGTGATCTTCTGGGGCCAGTTGTTCATAGCTAATCTGATGGGATTATAGTAATCAGATTGGATCAAATTTTGAAAATGAGTCGCTCAAAAGGGATGTAAGGATTGAATGTGATCACATGTTACAATCCTGCTTTTAATCTGGCTCAAACCTTCAGTTTGTGCTGTTCAAGAGCTTCCAGTAGGAGCTGGAAATCTTTGATATAAAAAACAGGATTATCCCAATCCCAAAAGGGGGTAGAATTACAAGCTGGATTTCAGGAAGAAAATGTAGTTAAAAGTTGAAATTGATCAAATGCAGTAGTTCCCACCTTTTCCAATTCAAAGTCCAACTCAAGGCCTACTTCTGAGTCTCAAAACTTTTTGCAGCCCACCTGTAACCCCATAAAAACAGAGGCCTTACGCCTCAGGGCCCCTTGTTTCACTGAAGATTGAACATAAAGGACCGAACTGAATACAGAAAAAACACGTTGGAGGCTTCACAGTAGCTGACACTGCATCTGTAATGTGATGCAAAACCTTCACTTTTAAGTTTTCAAGGTTTTCCACACGCCCCCCACTTGAACGACTGTCAAAAAAGAAATGAAAGCGATATTTGAACATATTTTAAACATAGCTGAGGCTCAACATTTAAAATTGTTACAGTGATAAAGTGGATAAAGTAGACATAGGCAACTACCCGAGCCTTTCAGTATGATAAAGTCAAAATACATTAAAGATGATCTTATCCCCCAAAAAATAACTCCTAAACAGATTCTAATAACAAAAATATGATATTGAAATTTTTCTATCATTCATAAAATTCAAAGAATGTCTTTCTACTCTAAAAAATTGTCACAACCAAAACACAAAATAACATGAAAATAAACACAAATAGTTACCTGTTCATATTTACTGTATACTGGATAGAATATTTTCAAAAATTTATATCCACAGTCATGGACGAGAGTATATGCACCCCTGGAATTTTTCCAGAAAATACAACATTTCTCCCACAAATTGTTGCAATTACAAATGTTTTTGGTATTAATGTGTTTATTTCCTTCATGTGCATAACACACACACATAAAAAAAACAGAAGAAAAAAGTTAAAATTGACACAATTTTACACAAAACGCAAAAACTGGGCCTGACAAAATTATTGGCACCGATGGAGAATTGTGGGTAAATCATTTAATTCCAAGCAGGTGATTCTTGTTTAAACTCAGCTGTGGTGAGTAACAGGTGCTGGTAATATAGAAATCACACCTGACACCAGTTAGAATGTAGAAAAGTTGACTCAACCTTTGTGTTGTGAGGTGATGATGTATGGTTGAGCTGAAACTTCTGCTCCCTGGGTCTGTAGGACAGTTTGAATCTGTGTGGAAGTTGTCTGAGGATGTTTATCCACCATTCAAAGAGCCTGTATTGCATTCTTATGTCAATTGTTCTCTTCTGTCCTTGTCCAGGGAGATCAGCCACAGCTCTATAGGTAATAAACTTCTTGATTATATTACGCACAGTAGACGAAGGAACTTCAAAATCTCTGGAGATGGTCTTAGATCCTTGAGATCCTCAGACACTCCTCAGCTCTTCTTTCTCTTCTCTATTCTTGGTGTGACACACAAAGGTTCACAACTGTGGCGCTGCAGGACTGCTTTGAGACCACAGACTGGGATGTGCTGTGTGGCCCACATGGTGATGACATTGACAGCATGACTGAGTACATCACTGACTACATGGACTTCTCTGTAGAGAACACCGTGCCCACCAGGAAAGTGTCGTTGTTTCTCTAACAACAAACCCTGGGTGACCCCTGAACTTAAAGCCCTGCTGAAGGAGAAGAGGTGGGGGTTTGGGCCTGGGGACAAGGAGGAGCTGAGGAGGGTGCAGAAGGAGCTTAAGAAGATCAAGGAAGGAAAAGCCAGGACCAAGATGGAAAACCTCTTGCAACAGAACAACACAAGAAAGGTCTGGAGAGGCCTGAAAACCTTCTCTGGTCACAGCAGAGGCCATGGGAGGGGGCTGAAGTGGGAGGTCGGGGATGGGCTAACGCTGAATCTGTTCTTCAATAGATTTAACTCTGTTCCCATTCCTCCCCCCGACCAGTGTCCCACTCATCAGACCAACTGATGCTTCTTCTTCACACCACCTCACCCCTCTGCCACCACCGTTATCACCTCCACTTCTCTCCCCCACCACCACCTCCATCACCCCTTCCACTGTCCTCTCCATAACAGCTGACCAGGTGAGAAGTGAGCTGAGGAGGATGAAGGTGAAGAAGGCCACAGGCCCAGATGGGATCAGCTCCACACTCCTGAGGGACTGTGCAGACCAGCTCTGTCAGGTGTTTGCACACATCTTCAACCTGAGCCTGAGGTTGGAGCAGGTCCCAACGCTGTGGAAGACTTCCTGTGTGATCCCTGTCCCCAAGACAGCGCACCCCAGGAAGCCCAACCCCTTCAGACCTGTGGCCCTCACTTTTCACCTGATGAAGACCCTGGAGAGGATCATCCTGAGGAACGTCCGCCCCCTGGTGAGCACAGATGGATCCACTGCAGTTTGCATACCAACCAGACATTGGAGTGGATGACACTGTCATCTACCTGCTGCAGGGATCCATGTCTCACCTGGAGAACGCCGGCAGCACTGTGAGGGTTATGTTTTTTGACTTCTCCAGTGCTTTCAACACCATCCAACCTTCACTGCTCAGGGGGAAGCTTGAAGGAGCAGGAGTGGACTGTCACCTGGCTGCCTGGACCATCGATTACCTCACCAACAGACCACAGTTTGTGAGGCTTAGGGGCTGTGTGTCGGATACGGTGGTCTGCGGCACAGGGGCCCCACAGGGGACAGTGCTCTCCCCCTCCCTCTTCATCCTGTATGCCTCGAACTTCAGTTATAACTCTGGGAGCTGTCACCTCCAGAAGTTCTCTGACGACACAGCCATCGTTGGATGTGTTTCAGAAGGGGACGAGCGGGAATATAGGGCTGTCATCGCTGACTTTGTTGACTGGTGTGGCACCAACCACCTGCAACTTAACACCAGCAAGACAAAGGAGACAGTTGTAGATTTCCACAGGAGGAGGACACCCCAGACTGCACCTGTGAACATCCAGGGTCTGGACATAGAGATGGTGGAGACCTATAGATTCCTGGGTGTTCACCTCAACAACAAACTGGACTGGTCACACAACACAGACGTCCTGTACAAGAAGGGCCAAAGTCGTCTCCACCTGCTGAGGAGACTGAGGTCCTTTGGAGTGTGCAGGACTCTGCTCAGGACTTTTTATGACTCTGTGGTGGCCTCTGCACTTTTCTCTGCAGTGGTTTGCTGGGGGGCAGGGAGCACAGAGAGGGACAGGAAGAGACTGAACAGATTGGTCAGGAGGGCCAGCTCTGTCCTGGACTGCTCCCTGGACTCTGTGGAAGAGGTGGGTGAGAGGAGGATGCTGGCAGAGCTTGTATCCATTATGTACAACCCCTCTCACCCCCTGCATGAGACTGTGGGGGCCTTAAGCAGCTCATTCAGCAGCAGGCTGAGGCTCCCTTCACTGTAAACCCAGAAAAGTAGAATCTACTTAAAAAATCAAGGTAACTCATTGTCTTAAATTTTTTCAGTAAAGACGCATTAGTTGAATAAGTGAAGTGGACTACATTCAATGTACTAGAGTCCATAATTGAATGGAATAGAAAAGTTAAGTTAAATGTACTAAAAACCAAGTTACAGTAACTGAAGATAGTTAGTTTAACCCTTGTGCCTTGTGCAAAAAAAGGATACGCTCACCTTGCCTCGGGAAAAAATTCCCACCTCGTGGATGGTATCAGAACTTTTTTGATTTTGTATTTGTTGGTACTTTTGATTGTATAATTTTGTAGAATTAACATCAGTGCTCCAAATGTTAAAAAAAAAAAAACCCTCACAACTTTTTATTATTTAATCCTTCCAATGCCAGTTTGTTTGCACAAAACTCGCTTTGGAAAATTCATGCAAAGTTGACATTTTTATGAATTTAAAGTGGCACTAAAATTTCTAATGTATGTAAAAGTACAGTCTGAAAAATGAAACAAGAAAAACAACAAAAAAACCCCAATTAGATATAGATATATATATATATATATATATATATATATATATATATATATATATATATATATATATTTTTAATTGATGCTGTTTTTGTACAGTGGGAGAATAACACAACATCCCCATATTTTTTTTTTAAAGAATCTCAACTACATTATTTGTAGTGCATGCACTTTATCTTATTACGGGAAGTAAAAATTAGCATCAATGTTTTTAAAAAACTTTCAAATTTTTTTTTGTAGTGACTGAAAAAACAAAGAAACTCCTTAACAGCTCTATTTGGCCAAAATTGGCTACCTCTTGTTTGCATTCTAAAATTTCTTTGTTTTTTATTGCAAATCATATTATTTTTCACTTTAACAACTTGATTTTACAGACTTGCCTAAGTTTACTAATTTTTTTGCAGTTCAATCTTTGTGGTTTGTGTAAAATTGTGTCAATTTTAGCTTTTTTCTTCCATTTTTTGGAAAATTTCCAGTGCACATCAAGAAAATAAACACTTTCAGGTTGTATCAGTCCACAGTCATGGGGGCCAACGTACAGTCTGTGCACTCAGACCCCATAAACACATTAGATGTTTCTCTGTCAACATCTGTGTTTAAAGGACTGAAGGCTGAGATTAAGGCCATGCTCAGTGCTCAGAAGGTCAGCAGGAGCAGCAGCAGAGCAGCATCAGAGCAGCATCAGAGCAGCAGCAGAGCAGCAGTAGCAGCAGAGCAGCAGCAGCAGCGAAGCAGCAGAGCAGCAGAGCAGCAGCAGCAGAGCAGCAGAGCAGCAGCAGCAGCAGCAGCAGCAGAGCAGCAGAGCAGCAGCAGCAACAAAGCAGCAGAGCAGCAGAGCAGCAGCAGCAGAGCAGCAGCAGAGCAGCAGCGGCAGAGCAGCAGCAGCAGCAGAGCAGCAGAGCAGCAGAGCAGCAGAGCAGCAGCATCAGAGCAGCATCAGAGCAGCAGCAGGGCAGCAGCAGAGCAGCAGCAGAGCAGCAGAGCAGCAACAGCAGCAGAGCAGCAGAGCAGCAGAGCAGCAGAGCAGCAGAGCAACAGAGCAGCAGCGGCAGAGCAGCAGCAGCAGCAGCAGCAGCAGCAGAGCAGCAGAGCAGCAGAGCAGCAGCGGCAGAGCAGCAGCAGCAGCAGCAGCAGCAGCACAGCAGCAGAGCAGCAGCAGAGCAGCAGAGCAGCAGCAGAGCAGCAGCAGCAGAGCAGCAGCAGAGCACCATAGCAGCATAGCAGCAGCAGGTGTGTCTGGTTCACACCTCTGAACTGATTCTTAGAGTCATGAAAGAGATCCTGTAGTTCTCCTCGTCTGTAGAGTATCAATCTGAAGAGAGGAGACCAGAGGGAGAACAGGAGGAGTCACACACCAGGAGGAGACCAGAGGGAACCAGAAAGAGACCAGGAGAAGGCAAAGACCAGGAGGATGTGTTTTGAATACAATCTAGAAATGATTCATTGAAACAGAGGGAAATACTCTGGACCTTTCCTTTTGGTTCTATGAATTTTATTGTATGATTATTTAAGATCAGGGTGGGGTGGGGGCGGGTCCCTCCAGGCTCCAGTCAGCTCGGGCGCGGCCCTGCATCCTCCGTGCCTAGGCTGAGGAGCAGCTGGAGGCGGAGAGGAGCTGCTGAGCTGGGCCTCCTCCCACCCCGAACACCAGCTGATCCTCCCGGATCAGACCTCCTCAGACCTCCCCCGCTGACTGAGCGGGTTCATGTGGAAGGAATTCCCAAAGGCTGCGAAGCTTTTCGTGGATTTGAGTGGAAACAAGCAGAAAAGTGTGGACAGACGAACAGAGACACAGACAGAAAAAGAGAGAGAGAGAGAGAAAGAGAGAAGCGACACGATGAGAAGTAGTTTCATCTCTCTGCGCGGTGAGTGCACACTTTCTTTCACTGTCCCTCTCTCTTTCTGTCTCTTTCCACTGTTTCTGGAAGAAAACTGAGCCTGGTCCAACTCTGCTTCCTTTAGTCTTCGACTCCACAGAGTTTGACTGCGCGGAGTTTCTAACCCGTTAAACATCCATCAAAGCACGTCCTCCTCTTCTTCCTCTTCTTCCTCTCCTACTCATCCTTCCTTCACTGCTTCCTAACACCAAATGTTCTCTGAGCTTTTCCAACTCATCCTGGAGTCCAGCTCCGGACAAACACGTCACATACGGGGCTCTGATGTGGTTGTAGGTAAGGTGGGGGTCTCTGATGTAGCTGTACGTAAGGTGGGGGTCTCTGATGTGGCTGTAGGTAAGGTGGGGGTCTCTGATGTGGTTGTAGGTAAGGGGGGGTCTCTGATGTGACTGTACGTAAGGTGGGGGTCTCTGATGTGGTTGTAGGTAAGGTGGGGGTCTCTGATGTGGTTGTAGGTAAGGTGGGGGTCTCTGTCAGTTGTTGGTCTCTCTCCTCCAATGAGGGTCTTGGATGTGGGTCACACTCTGGTATTGGTCCCTGATGCTCAGCTGGAACCTTATAAGAGTGTTGGATGAGATTTGGGTTCTCCTTCTCGCCCTCCTGTTCCTTCTCTGATATGGGTCTCTGCTGCAGGTCTCTGTCTAGTCCAGTGTTTTTCAACCTTAAGATCCTGACCCTATGTGTGGTCACCTGAAATTCGTGGTAACTGATAAAAAATGACTGGACTAAGTTTTTTATTTTGTAAAATGAAAAGACCACACACAATCATGAGCAACTGTATTGTATACTTTCACTTTCTGGAAAATGAATTTAAATAAAATGCAGCATATAAAACTGTCTGAGCTGAAGCTTCTTACTTGATGCCCACGATCACGTGACTGTACAGTTACTGCTTCATCAGTTCCCTAACTTCAACCTGTAGAAACACAAACCTGCAGTCAGTCAGAAAAAAACAGAAAACAAATAGAAAGATTTATTCATCAGCCTGGCCTTATAAAGACAGTTCCAAGAAGAACCAAGACACCAGGACAGTGTATTAATGCCACGTGAAAAAAGATGAATACATAAAAGAATTATCAAGAAAGAAAACTTGAAATTTCCAAGTTTATAAAGTCATAAATTTTGGAGTTAACAGGTATTCACAATTGAGCTTTCCTGAATCAATCACTGAGCAGCAGAACACTGCTTTCACATCTTCATGTTGCTAGTGTTGTAAATGTTTTAATGTTGTGGGCTCATTTGTTGTAGTGTTTTGTGAGTAAAAAACAAAAAACAAAAACCTTGAACCTTGAGGCCATTAAAAGCGATGAGAAGAGGCTGAGGTGTTGATTCTGTGGAAACCTTCTGTCTGCCAAGAGTATGAAACCCAACAAACTCAAATGAGCCTCTTAGATGAAGAACATGAACAAAGAAAGATTTTTAATTCAAAAAGACATTTGCTGAGGTGAAAAAGCAGCAAATGATTTCAGAAAGGTTTTTGGAGGGGTTGAAAACGTCCTCAGGGGGGGAGCTGTTTCATTTCTGGGGCTGTTGCTTGGATGAAGCTGCATACTATTGGGGGTCTTCTTCCGTTAGAGGTCTGTGTGTGATGGGGGTCTCTCATGTGTGTGTGTACCTGATGTGGATCTGGTTTCCCTCCACAGTGCTCCTCCTGTGTGGACTCCTGCGGGCCCAGGAGCACCTTCTGCCTGGCTCCTGCAGCTTCGAGCTGGACTCATGTGGATACACGTCTGACCCTGAAAGCAGGAGCTGGAACATGAACGAGGAAGGTAAAGATTCCTGACGTTATTCCTGTTCCTGACCATCTGTTGGTCAGACTCTGAGTCTGCATTAACCTGACCAATTAACCTGCTTGAACCTGAAATGACCTCAGATAACCTGCTGTAACCCCGAATACTTATCCAAACCCAAATACACTCTTGTTAACCTACACCACCTGATATACTGATTAAAATCAGTGATAAACTCATATAACCTTAGATACACTAACATATGACCCAAAATAACCTGATTTAGTCTGACTTAACTTGATTTAACCTGGATATGATCTGAAATAACCTGATGTAACCTAGTATAACCTGATGTAACTTAATATAACTTGATTTAATCTGATATGACCTACTTTGACCTGATTAAACCTGGTATAGCCAGATATATGACCTAACATAAACTGATTAAACCTGGTATAGCTGAATATATAACCCGAAATAACTCAATTTAGCCTGATATATGGGCCAATCTACAGAAGTAGGCTAAATCCAGGGTTGGATTCTTTTTGAAATTTATATCTTATTTGGAACAAACTTTTACCATTTTCTTGTTGCACCAGGTCTAAGGGGCACAAATGTGGTAAAGAGACAGTCAACTTTGACATCATATTGTCTTACTTTACCTGAATGTCTTTCTTCTCCAAAATATTGTCACAACCAGAACACAAAATAACATGAAAATAAAAACAATTATAGTTACCTGTTCATATTTATTGTATACTGGATAGAATATTTTCAAAAATTTATATCCATAGTCATGGACGAAAGTATATGCACCCCTGGAATTATTCCAGAAAATACACCATTTCTCCCAGAAATTGTTGCAATTACAATTGTTTTTGGTATTAATATGTTTATTTCCTTGATGTGCATGACACACACACATAAAAAAAACAGAAGAAAAAAGCTAAAATTGACACAATTTTACACAAAACACAAAAACTGGGCCTGACAAAATTATTGGCACCGATGGAGAATTGTGGGTAAATCATTTAATTTCAAGCAGGTGATTCTTGTTTAAACTCAGCTGTGGTGAGTAACAGGTGCTGGTAATATAGAAATCACACCTGACACCAGTTAGAATGTATAAAAGTTGACTCAACCTTTGTGTCACACAAAGCATGAGAAATTACGTTTTAGTAGTGACGCTCCAAAAAAAAACACAGGTTGATTTCCAGACATAAGAAGGCGTGAGCTCAATAATGTTTTGAACTAGCCTTTTACCATGTGACCATAGATGAACAGGAAGGTTCTGTCTTTTCTTGGTGAAATTTCTGGAGGTGTTAATAAGACCAGGCTCTGTCTACAGACTAAAACTCTTCGTGTTCCAATCTGTGACATGAAAACTTGGGAAAGGGAGTTTGACAAAAAAACTTTTAATTCAAAACGTATCAACAAAATCAATCAGTCTTTCAATTTCCCTTTAAAAGAAATTTAAAAGATCTAAAAATCATTTGAATACTATTTTCATGTATTGATATTTCGGTGTTAGAGGTTGGGACAGTCACCTCCCAGTGGAAAGTGACATATAAAAGAGGTTTTTATATATTCAGTTTAACTGAATCTCAACCAATTTCTTGAGGTAAAACAGATCATAATGTGATATTTGTATGTGTGTAAAGTCTGAATACTTGATTGTTTTTAGAATATGGTTATCATTGTGGGACTGCAGTTTGGCCGACTTCTGTGGAATGTCCCATATAAGTTAATACAGCCTGGTCTAACCTGTTTTAAGCTCATGTAACCCTGATATAACCAGGTACAACTTTACGTTTTTTTGACGTAACCTGATGTTTTGAAAAGAGTTCCTTTAGAGCAGAAGTCACTGAGTGGCATGACTGCCTCACTATTGCCTCATTTTTGACATTTGCTCTGTTACAAAAGCAGGCATTCTTACTTTCGTCTAAGATTTTAATCAAACTTTCTCTGCATAAAAATGAACAGAAGAAGTTAATCCAGGTGCTGCTTTGTTTGCGCATGTCACTGAAAAGTACATGTTCTTGTTCTGCTGTGTTCTTGTTGTCCTCTTCACCACTTTCTGCTGTCTCACTCACTGAGTTGGGAAAAGACACCCTACCTGACTGAACTCCCCCCTCTCTGCCATCACATGATGGTGTGATGCTGTATCCCCACATGTTACTGGCTGCATGGCTGCTGTCACTCCAGACAAAGCCCCGCTGCCAGCAGAGCTGATGAACTGAGTGACAGCTGAGCAATAAAAGGGGAAAAGTTAGGAGCTGGCTCTCTAATTCACTCCAAAGCATCGGCTTATCTTTTGTGCACGATATATCACTAACACACACTGACACAGACACACACACACAGACTCACCACAGACACATGGTGTGCAAAGAAACTCTCTTCAAAGTTTCTCACATATTTTTATGACATCCAATTATGAAATTATTAAAACACTCAGTTTTAAGTTTTGTACAAAATGAGTTTCACCAGGGGACCTGGGAGTGATTTTTAATTCAATATGTGTTCAACCCCCCCTCCCCCAAACACACAGACACACACACACACACAGACAGACAGACAGACATAGACAGACACACACACACACACACACACACACACACACACACACACACACACACACACTTTATGGATAATGCCATAATGGGGTGTGTGTAGAATTTAGAAAAAAAAAAAGAAGAAAGAGAGAATTCATTCCATTTTGGAATGATACCAAAATACCAAAATAAAACAAACTTACCAAAATATGGACTCGTGGTCCGTGTACCTTCCATTCATTCTATTTCCTATTTTGAAATGCAAATCGGAAAACAAAAACCTGAGCGTTTTTCATTTTTCAATACATGTAACAGAAAGTGAAACAAACAAAAAAGAGCCTTTTTCCATTAGAAAATAGCAATAATTTGGATTTTCTTTTGTTTTACTATAATGGATTTTGATATTTGTAGATTAACAGGGAGAATCAAATCCATGTTAATCCATAATGAAACAAATGCAGGATATCTTTTAAATTATAAGGTGAACCAGAAGCACTATTCTAGTTTTTCCTTTTTTTTTTTTTTTTTTTGGCAATTAGCACTTTAGCACAACAGCAGCAGCTGGGGCTAACAGGAGTGTGAAAACTGACAGATGGCGTCCCTCGAGCTCTATGGTAACTTCATTCGGGAAATGATTGCTACGAATCTGTTGCACCAGACATTTCCATGAATTTCCCATAGACATATAAACGTAGACACCGCATTAAGCGGGTTTGCTGGTTGCTGCTCAAGGGCATCAGTTTGTTTTGAAAAGTGGGGGGGACAATAACTATTTGCAAAATGATTTTTGAGAGGTGCTGGGGATGATGACGACTACTTAAAGTAAGGCTATATTAAAATGCATCTACCCTCCTGTTTGCAGTGGATCAGTTTCACCTGGGACCTTTGATAGTTCATAATAAATGCGAAGGAGATGTGTTTTTAATCCCTGTGCAAAGCGACCATAGTTCCTCTGATTATATGAATCTGGTCTGAGTAGGTATCTTTTTAATTTCCGGTGGTTATGTTCTTTTCCTGATAATTTTCTGTTCAAAAATGCTTTAGACAGCGTTGGATTTCTAAACAAGGGTTTTAACAGCTCTTCGGAGTTAAAGGAGACTCTACGCGCCCCTATGTCGTCAGTAAACAGGATATAAACAGTGGCGATTACTCTGAGACTGCAAAGGAAGCTCATCTTTTCCTGAAACGGAAGAATAAAGTGGTGAACTATTTACCGCTGTGTGAACATTTCACTGACTATTTGTGCGCAAGAACACGTTCATTGTTTGCTCAGAATTAGCGACTTGTCACAGGAAACAGACACGACTTCCTTCTCACTCATCCTTGCAGCTCGAGAGCTTTCAGACGCTAAGCGTCTACTGAATTAATGCGGAAGCAGGAAGTGGGTTGTTCCACTGCGCAAACAGGACGGTCATTGGATAAATACTGTGCTTTGTCCCGCCCATCAGAAGCTCAGCTTCTATGGGGGTCTATGGGGCAGTGAGCGGGGCCTGACACTCGGCTTCTGCATGATGATTAGATGATCTGCCTGAGGCGAATCCCTTTTTGATTGACAGCGAAATTAATGAATCAGTGATCTTAATGTATAAACTTCCACTGGATCGAAGTTTGTCGTTCTCTTGTTCTGAACTGATGCGAAAGCTTTACCAAGCCCCAGCGACTTTGTCTTTGTTAAAAACGTCCAGAAACAGACGGAGCACAGCTCAGGCTGTGTGAATATGTGGATGCAGTGGAAGCTGGTATAAGTGCGCAGCGCTGATGTTTAATGGCACGCACGTTTTGAGTGTGTATTAAGGGTTACACATGAGGGGGGCAAACTGACGTCTGGCAAAAAGTGGGGGGGACACGTCCCACCTGTCCCTCCCTAAACTGACGCCTATGGCTGCAATACGTCAGCGTGTTCGCCATATTGGATGTGGCAGCTCTGCCCTGTAAAACTTTTTTTTTTTTTTTCAATTTAGCTTTTAAGTTTTCAAAACAGTATACAAATACACATAAAAATACAGTAGCCAGGGGTATAGTCTTCAAAAACAAACAAAATTACACCAAAACATTCAAAGCAGAGCATATGTTCAGTGTTTTGATTGGTTGTCAGATTTATCAATTGACTAAATGTATTTTTCTACATCTATGAGGAAACAAATAAAGCTGGGCTTCTTTTTACTGTATTTACATTTGTGAGCTCTGCCCTGTAAACTTAAGCAAGGAAATGGAGCGAACTTCATAAAGCGCCTTTTTACAAAGAAATTTAAATTGATGCCTTTTATTCACCCATTCACACACACACACTACTATATCTGGGAAACAAAAAGGCATCAGAACCAACATGTGTAACTTTTAGTGTGACGATTATAAATATTTACTCCTTATACAATACTGGTCAAAAGTTTTAGAACACCCCAATTTTTCCCAGTATTTTTACTTAAAGTTATTCCGTTTAATGTCTCATTGCACTCAGACGTCAAAGCATAGTACAAATAAGCAATTGGAGTCAAAAAAGAAATTGTGTAATCAATTTATAGACCCAAATGTATTCTAAACTGTTGACTCATCAAAGTAGCTACCTTTGGCAGATATAACAGCTGAGCACACACGTGGCATTCTTTCTACAACAGAAATCAAATATTCTTCAGAAAGTTCTTCCCATGTCTGTTGCAGAAGTTCCCATAAATGTGTGGCACTTGTGGGTTGCTTTGCTTTCACTCTTCTGTCCATTTCATCCCAAACCAGCTCAATGGGGCTTAAGTCTGGAGACTGTGCTGGCCACTCCATGTTTTCAACTTTACCAGCTTGTTCTTTTTTCACAAGATAGTTCTGGCATAGCTTGGACTTATGTTTTGGCTCATTATCTTGCTGTAAGATGAACCCCTGACGAACCGTTTTGGTTCAGGGTGCCTCTCACTCTGAACAAGTCATCAACCCTGGATCCAGCAAAACAAGCCCAGACCATCACACTTCCTCCTCCATGTTTGACAGTTGAAGCCACACACTGTGGAAGCATCCTTTCACCTACTCTACGCCGTACAAAGATCCGGCCTGATGAACCCAAGATTTCAAATTTTGATTCATCAGTCCATAATACCTTTTTCCAGTCTTCAGTCGTCCAATGGCAGTGTTTCTTGGCCCAGGCAAGCCTCTTTGTCTTACTCTGACGTCTTAGCAATGGTTTTCTTCCTGTAACTGGTCCAGTCAAACCCACAGCTCCAAGTCTTCTCTTCACAGTTGAAACAGAGACTTGCTTACTACGACCACTATTAAGCTGTGCTTGAAGCTGTTGTCCTGTGAGCCGCCTATCACGCAAACTGTTGACTCTCAGAAACTTGTCCTCTGATTCAGTTGTGGCTTTGGGTCTGCCAGACCTCTTCCTGTCAAAGTTTGCCCCAGTTTCTGACTTCCTTTTGATGGTGAAGGAAACTGTACTCACTGACACCTTGACTTTCTTTGTGATTTCTCTGTAGGAAAGACCTACATGTTTCAGTGTTATGATGGTCTGTCTCTCTTCTGCTGTTAATTGCCTTTTTCTTGCCATTTCTGTAGCAACACACTACTTTCTGCAGTACAATACTGTTCAACTGATGCTCACGAGGGTATGGTACCACATTGTGTTCAAACACTGCTTTTATGCTGACAGAGGGGCTTGTTAGTAATCAAGCAAACTTGGAACACCCGTAGGAATTAGTAGCACCAGCTTTTTAAGGCTTGGTCACGTTGCTGCAGGACAGCTATCAATTCTTAACCCATTCTGCAGCAACTATGTGATGCTATCATGTCAGTAGCTGGGTTTACATGGAGCCTTATATTCCAACTGAAATTGGTTTAGGAGACCAAACCGAATAAAAAAGCTTCATATAGACACTTCAGTTGGAACAAAGAGGCCAAAACTGAATGGAATTTCATTCGGTTGCACAGGAGTAGAATATTCCTTTTTCCCAAACTGATCAAAAGGAAAGTTTCGTCATGTAAATGGTGAAACAGAATGGTATCAGGCTGCATTTGTCTGCGCATGCTCCGTCTTGACGTAAATGCGCAGTTACGTTCACTCCACGTGAAAACATGGCGGCTTCCTCCTCCTCCTCAGTGCATCCAGTAGGAGTACGTTACTAACAAGCTGTTGCTTGAAGAAAAGTGTAAAAAAAATGCAACTGCTACGCAAAACAGATGATAGACTTCCATCTTTTTAAACTTGTGATTGATCTGCATGTGTCATGTGTCTGTGAAACGTCTGTTCAGTATAAATGTAGTGGTACATGTAAACACCAGATCGGAATAGATCACGGCACATGTAAACAGTTGACCTGAGATCTTCAATCGGAATGAAAAAAAGTCTGTATGTAAACATGGCTACTGTGGACCAGTACCTTGTTGAATCAATGCCAGTTCTGAAGATAAAAGGGGGTCCAACCAGGTACTATCAAGGTGTCGGGATCCTGATTTTGAGTTTTCTGGTTCTGTGCATTTTCTGTGTTTTGTGTTAGGACTCTTGGTGTTAGAGTTTTTAACCCTGAGGTGAGGGTGAGGACCCAAAAGCAACACAGAGTCTTGCAGTTGAGGCAGTTGAGGTGAGTTTGTTTTCATGAGTCTGGGTGGAGGGTGAGGGCGAGAGAGTGACAGTGTGGCAGAGTTTGGGCTGGAGTGCAGGAGGCTCGTGGAGGCACTGGAAGGAAACAGGAATAACAGCAGAAGTTAGAAGGTGCGTGAAAACAACAGGTAATTTCAATCTTTAGCTAATACTTAGCACTGAGACGGCCGATGTACCATAGTAGAAGTGGGAATAATCTGGCACCAGACTCCTCTCTCAGCAGGCTTTAGTGCAGGGTGGCTGATGAGGCTGATTAGGCTCAGAGGGAACCGCCCAAGTCTCTGCAGGGGGGGGGGGTGTCAGGAAAAACTCCACAGGCAAACAGATCACCCCACTTGGGTTTTGTTCCATGTTTCTTACATTTTTTCGCCTGGTGTTTTGTGTACTGGTTATTGGTTATTCTGGAGTTTCTCTTGTTTCAGTTGTACCTGCTCCCAGTGATTCACTTCCTGGTCTTGAGTTTCCCTCCTGTGTGATTGCCCTCATGTGTGTCACCTGTGTCTTGTGCCACACTTGGGGTTTGATTAGTTCATGTGTATTAAATCCCTGTCCTCAGTTCAGTCTGCGTCAGTTCATTGTAATGTCAACCCCTGTTTGGTGAAGTATGTTGTCTCCTGTGTCTCCCCTGAATTTTGCAATTTTCCCTGGGTTTGGTTTTGTTTCTTGATCCTCTTTTTTATGTGGTTGGACCTTTAAGTTTCTGCGTTAAATGATTTTTTTTTTGTTAAATCTGTACTTACTCACTTTTGTGATACACTGTAAGTGTGTATGTATGTATATGTGTGTATATATACCTCCTCCTTCACCTGATTTCTTTGTTGTCCCCCAATCACGTAAATAAGACGTTAGCTTTTTGAAAGAATATACTGTGTTATAATTAAAGCAGAATAAAATATCAGTTAGAGCCACCCAAAATCACATCACCACATGAAACCTGCCAGGAAGGAATGACAACTTCAGCTGTTTCCAGGAGGCCTTTTACTCAATCCTTCTGCGGCACATTCCTCTTCTCATAATGACACAGGATTCAAAAGCAGCTCACCTGTTTACAGCAGAATAAAGGTTAAGGGTGGGGAGGGGATTAGGGGTGTGGCCTCTTTGACTGACAGGTGTATGCTTAAGCTGTAGCTGTAACTGTAGATGTAGCTGTAGTTATGCTGTAACTGTTGTTGATGCTGTAGTTGTAACTGTAACTGTAGCTGTAACTGTAGCTGTAGCTTCCGCTTCCGCTGTAGCGTTAGTTGTAGCTTTAGCTTTAGCTGTAGCTGTAGCTGAAGTTGGGTTGTAGCGGAAACTGTAACTGTTACTGTAGCTGTAGCTTTAGCTTCAGCTCTAACTGTAGCTGTAGATATTACTGTAGCTGTAACTGTAACTGTAGCTGTAACCGTAGTCGAAGCTGTAGCTGTAGTTTTAGCTGTTGCTGTACTTGTAAAGGTATTTGCTGTTGTAGCTGTAGCTTTAGCAATGGCCGTAGCTGTAGCTGTAGCATGTGTTCAGGGTTTGACAGGCTCTTACTGTGAAAGAGCTTTTCTGTTTCCACAGCACAGCTGCCTTCCCTCAGTTTATGTTCCCATTGTTCACATAAAGAGAGAGCTTGTGTGTGTGTGTTTGTGTGTGTGTGTGTGTGTGTGTGTGTGTGTGTGTGTGTGTGTGTATGTGTGTGTATGAATGTTCAGTGATTGTGTTGTGTGTCAGTTGATGTGCATGTAAAGAAGTTGTGTATGTGTGTGTGTGTGTGTGTGTGTGTGTGTGTGTAATGTGTTTCTGGAGCTGCAGCATGGTCAGTCTGGTAAACCAGGCTCAGTCCAGCCTGCAGACACTCATAGGTTCTCTCTCCCTCCGCCACCCACAGAAAGTAGACCAACCAAAAAAGAAGGAGACAGACTACAGCAGTGTTTGTTTTTGGTTACCGTGGAGATGGGGAAAATGTGGGCTGTGCCAAAAAAAGAGAAATTCTGAAGGCAAGTTAGTGGTTAAAACCAAGAGACAGAAATAAACTAAAAAAGACGTCAGAGGATAGGGAGAAGAGGAGGAGAGAGAGGAGAGAGAGCAAAGGAGAGGAGGACAGGAAAGAAGGAGAGGAGAAGAGGAGTGGAGGAGAGAGAGGAGAGGGCGAAGGAGAGGAACAGAGGAGGGGAGGAGAGGGGGAGAGGAATGGAGAGGAGCAGAGAAGAGAGGAGATAGAGAAGGTGGGAGGAGGAGGAGAAGAGAAGAAGAGATGAATAAGAGAAGGAGGAAAGGAGAATAGAAGAGGAGAGGAGGAACAGGGGAGGGATGAGAAAAGGGAGGAAGAGAAGGAGGAGAGGGATTGCAGATGAGAAGAAAGAACAGAGGAGAAGAAGAAGGAGAGAGTAGTAGAGAGACAAAGGGAAAAGAAGGGGAAAGAGAGGATGGAGGGACGAAATTGGAAGGGGGGAAAACGGGAAGAACTCAAAGGAAGATGACTGAATGTTTGTAAAGAAGAAGACCAGAGCAGGTGTGATAGAGGAAGAGAGAGGACGAGGAGATATGGTACAGGAGAGGAGGAGAATCAGGAGGAGTAGGAGGTCTGGTGGAAAAAGGAAGAAAATCAGGAGCTGAGGAGCAGAAAGGAGCAGGAGAGGAAGAAGGGGAGGCTGGGGAGTGTCCCGGCAGGATCATGTTGTGTGCAGTGAAGCTCAGTGAAGCTCAGTGGGTGTTAATGTGGTTAAAAGAAGCTTTATTGTCATTAGTCCACCCTCTCATGGTCTTTGTGCCTCACTGACTGTGGGTAAACTGACTTCAGCCAAGCCCAGTCTGACTCTGGGATCAGAACTCACACTGAGCTGGGACCATGGAAAGCTCTTTAATCAAAGGAGCTAGGACCCTACCTCTACTTCTCACCATGAGTGCCCTTTATGTGACCAAGGAACAAGCTTACAAGCCATCACAGAGACTGAGCAGAGGCTTCTCAGCCTTCCCCCCCCCCCTCTACTGAGAGAGACCTCAGAGTGAGACATCAGAGTAAGACTCGAGGGGTGAGACCAAAAAGTGAGACCAAACCACAAGATCTCAGAGTGAGACCTCAATTTGAATGAGACTCTAGGATAAAGACATCAGAGTGAGACTTCAGAGTGAGACATCAGTGTGAGACATCAGAGTGAGACATCAGTGTGAGACATCAGTGTGAGACATCAGAGTGAGACATCAGTGTGGTACATCAGTGTGGGACATCAGTGTGAGACATAAGAGTGAGACTTAAGAGTGAGACATCAGTACGAGACATCAGTGTGAGACATCAGTGTGAAACATCAGAGTGAGACCTCAGTGTGAGACCTCAGAGTGAGACCTCAGTGTGAGACATCAGTGTGAGACATCAGTGTGAGACATCAGAGTGAGACTTCAGAGTGAGACCTCAGTGTGAGACCTTAGTGTGAGACATCAGTGTAAGACATCAGAGTGAGACATCAGTGTGAGCCATCAGAGTGAGACATCAGAGTGAGACTTCAGTGTGAGACCTTAGTGTGAGACATCAGAGTGAGACATCAGTGTGAGACCTTAGTGTGAGACATCAGTGTGAGACATCAGAGTGAGACATCAGTGAGACATCAGTGTGAGACCTTAGTGCGAGACATCAGTGTAAGACATCAGTGTGAGACATCAGTGTGAGACATCAATTTGGGAAATCAAATTGAATGAGACACGAAGATAAAGACATCAGAGTGAGGCTTCAGACTGAGACATTAGTGTGAGACATCAGTGTGAGACATCAGAGTGAAACCTCAGTGAGACATCAGTGTGAGACATCAGTGTGAGACATCAGTGTGAGACATCAGATTGAATCAGACACTAGGATAAAGACATCAGATTGAGACATCAGTGTGAGACATCAGTGAGACCTCAGTGAGACTACAGTGTGACACATCAGTGTGATACATCAGAGTGAGACAAAAGTGAGACCTCAGTGTGAGACATCAGTGAGACATCAGTGTGAGACATCAGTGAGACATCAGTGAGACATTAGTGTGGAACCTAAGTGTGAGTCATCAGTGTGAGACATCAGTGTGACACCTCAGTGTGAGAAATCAATTTGAGACATCAAATTGATTGAGACACAAGGATTAAGACATCAGAGTGAGACTTCAGAGTGAGACATTAGTGTGAGACATCAGTGTGAGACATCAGAGTGAAACATCAGTGAGACATCAGTGTGAGACATCAGATTGAATGAGACACTAGAATAAAGACATTAGTGTGAGACATCAGTAAGACATCAGAATGAGACATTAGTGTGAGACCTTAGTTATGAGACATCAGTGTGAGACATCAGTGTGAGACCTCAGAGTGAGACATCAGAGTGAGACATCAGTGAGACATCAGTGAGACATTAGTGTGGAACCTAAGTGTGAGACATCAGTGTGAGACATCAGTGTGACACCTCAGTGTGAGAAATCATTTTGAGACATCAAATTGATTGAGACACAAGGATTAAGACATCAGAGTGAGACTTCAGAGTGAGACATTAGTGTGAGACATCAGTGTGAGACATCAGAGTGAAACATCAGTGAGACATCAGTGTGAGACATCAGATTGAATGAGACACTAGAATAAAGACATTAGTGTGAGACATCAGTAAGACATCAGAATGAGACATTAGTGTGAGACCTCAGTGTTAGACCTCAGTGTGAGACATTAGTGTGAGACATCAGTGAGACATCAGTGTGAGACCTTAGTTATGAGACATCAGTGTGAGACATCAGTGTGAGACCTCAGAGTGAGACATCAGAGTGAGACATCAGTGTGAGACCTAAGAGTGAGACATCAGTGAGACCTCAAAGTGAGACCTCAGATTGAATGAGACACTAGGATTAAGAAATCAGAGTGAGACATCAGAGTTAGAGATCGATGTGAGAGCAAAGAGGGAGACATCAGTGAGACCTCAGATTGAATGAGACACTAGGATTAAGAAATCAGAGTGAGACATCAGAGTGAGACATCAGTGTGAGACATCAGAGTGAGACCTCAGATAACATGAGACACTAGGATTAAGACATCAGAATGAGACATCAGTGTGAGACATTAGAGTGAGACATCAATGAAATCTCAGTGTGAGACATCAGAGTGAGACATCAGTGTGAGACCTCAGTGTGAGACATCAGTGTGAGACTTCATTGTGAGACATCAGTGTGACACCTCATTGTGAGACATCAGTGTGAGACACTAGAGTGAGACATCATTGAGACCTCAAAGTGAGACATCAGTGTGAGACATCAGTGTGAGACATCAGAGTGAGACTTCAGAGTGAGACCTCAGTGTGAGACCTCAATGTGAGACCTTAGTGTGAGACATCAGTGTGAGACATCAGAGTGAGACATCATTAAGACCTCAGTGTGAGACATCAGTGAGACATTAGAGTGAGACATCAGTGTGAGACATCAGTGTGAGACCTTAGTGTGAGACATCAGTGTGAGACATCAGTGTGAGACCTCAGTGAGACATCAGTGTGAGACATCAGTGTGAGACATCAGTGAGACATTAGTGTGAGACATCAGTGTGAGACATCAGTGTGAGACATTAGTGTGAGACATCAGTGAGACACCAGAGTGAGACATCATTGAGACCTCAGTGTGAGACATCAGTGTGAGACATCAGTGTGAGACATCAGAGTGAGACTTCAGAGTGAGACCTCAGTGTGAGAC